>JANAVB010003895.1:0-26596 GCA_029216955.1 Iris pallida
TGGCCTCATCATTTAAGGAATTCTTCATTGAACATGTTAGGCGAGCATGTAACACAGAAGCTGATGCCCTTGCTAATCTTGCAGCGGTACTGGCTATCCCAATTAGACGGCAACAATGATTGTTGTTCGTAATCGAGAGTTATTTCATCTTGAAAATAACCTGACTCTAGGACTTCCAGTTGACATTGAAGAATCAACATCTCATGACGTCAACACAATAAGAGGATTTGGATTCAGTCGTAAATCGATGTCATCTTCATCCTTTCAGCATGGAATTCATCTTCAGTAACTCGACTGAGAATCAGAATACGGATAAAGATTGGAGACTTCCTTTCTTAGATCTCGTATTATATGATATTTTTCCGGATGATCCGAGTGAGGCAGCATCTATCAGACGACGATCACTCAGATTCTATTTCAATCATACAACAAAGACCTTATATCGTCGAGCTTATGATGTTTACTCCTTCGGTGCATTGCCGTGATGAAGCCCAACAAGTTATTCGTGAAGCACATGATGGAATTTGTGGAGCGCATCAACCTGGGCCAAAACTTCAAGACCGTATTCGACGGATGGGTTATTATTGGCCAACTATGGTATCAGATGCCATTGAATATGCAAGGAAATGCAAAGCTTGCCAAATCCATACGGATTTTATACATCAACCTTCGGAATTTCTACATCCGACGGCAGCATCATGGCCCTTCGAAGCTTGGGGCATGGACATTGTCGGCCCGATCAATCTACCGTCATCTAAAGGTCATCGGTTCATTCTCGCAATAACCGATTACTTCTCCAAATGGGCCGAAGCCATTCCTTTATCTGAAGTTAAGACGTCTAATGTCATCAGCTTTATTAAGCACCACGTCATCTACAGATTTGGTGTTCCTCGACGCATTGTTCATGATAACGGACCACAGTTCGTCAGCCAAAAATTTACTCGATTCTGTGACGATCACCGGATCAATAATGTGGCTTCTACCGCATATAATCCAGCAGCTAACGGATTGGCAGAAGCTTTCAACAAGACTATCATCAAACTCCTAAAGAAGTTTGTCTCCACTAACAAACGTAATTGGAGTGACAAGCTCGGAGAATGCTTGTGGGCTTATCGCACTACAGTCCGTAATGCTACTAAGTGTACACCTTTCTCTCTGGTGTACGGATCTGAGGCTGTTCTCCCATTAAAGATTCAAATTCCTTCTTTAAGGATAGCAATCGCTAATGAACTCACTGCTGAAAATAATGATCGTCTTCGACTTCAAGAATTGGAGGCTCTGGATGAAAAGCGGTTATCTGCTCAACAGAATATTGAATTCTATCAAGCTAGAATTTCAAGGGCTTTTAACAAGAAAGTCAGAATTCGAACATTTCAGAAAGGAGAACTTGTGCTTACTGTCAGACGTCCGATGACTATGACACACATGAGTAAGGGCAAGTTTGATGCAAAATGGGAAGGTCCATTCATTGTCAATAAGATCTTTTCTAATGGGGCTTATCAACTCACTACTCTAGATGGTAAAGCCACTATGATGCCCATCAACGGCAAATTCTTGAAGAAGTACTACGTTTAATATTTCTATCAAGATTGTCCTCCCATCATTCTCCAGCTGTTTCATTGTTCTTTCCGAAGAATCATTCTGATATCTATTATCCCCAGTGGAGATAGGTATTCTACTTTGTATCGTTTTCTCAACAAATTTGATATCCAGAAAATCATGTCCATATTACCTCTGAATTTTCTATCTCAAATATCATATTTATGAAAATGATATTTAGTCTTTCTGGTTTCTGAGTCAAAAGATCAATGAATAAAGGCAAAAATATAAAGTGGGAAGGATAGCTTCCTTAAACGGAGTTTATTTGAGACAAATTCTTCAAGAAAAAGAGTACATCATCATGGAAGATCACTGTAATCCCTTTCATATTTGGGACGAGGACCACATACATAATCAGCAAAAGAATTGAGTACATCTTTTCCTGATCGTACCAAGAATTGACAGGCAGCCAGCCTCATTGCTTCTTCTTCTTCGGTTTCTCCTGGTTCGACCAGGAAGTCCAAGATATCTTTCGGCGGCTTGGGAGTAGACGAGCTTTCGCCCATTTCCTTCTTCTGCGGAGGTGGATGTTCTTTAACACCTTCAGTAGCTTCGGGGGCGACTTCAGCCTTCTTTATATTCTCTTCAGAAGACATTGTGGATAAATGCGATCCTTCTATTCAAATATATGCTCTATTTATAGGCATATGGTTACAAGGATCGAAGGGACGTATTCTTTCCCGATATTCAGTTCATCCATTCATTTCTCACATTCATCCGACGTTTTACATGTTCATTAATACTTGACGGTTCGTCCGTTCATTTATTACATTCACTCGACAGTTCATCTGTTCTTTATTTCCTAACGGTTCGTCCGTTCATAATTTTCTATCAGTTCATTAAGTGGGGATTCGTTATTGATCACGTTTTCATAACCTCTGAATCAATTCCGAATCTACTTACTCATTTGTCATGTTTTGACCTCTGCATAGAAATCAATCTATTTTCTTTCGAGTTCCTATATATTATCATGTCCATAATACCTCTGATAGTATCATATACTCTAAAACAGAAAAGATGATTTTATTATCTATCATGTCCACAATTCATCTACAAATACAAATCATTGAGCATAGAAGAATTGTCATTTCCATTCCCATTTCACCACAAAAAGTCTATTACATTTTCTTAGACTTTCTTACAAATCATAATGGAAATCTATTACAAATCTTAGATTTTCATTCTACACTACAACGATAACCTAATAGAGATCTATCTTCTTCTTTGGATCTTCTCCGTCGGACCTTCTCCGTCAGGTTCGTTGTTGGTGGCAATTCCTGACTGTCTGGGTCTCAGTCACGACCAGATCAGCAGGAATCAAACTCTGGTCTTCTCTCTCAGACGAGAGGAGAACCACAGAGTATGGCAGCCCGACGGCGTGTTGCTTCCAATACAGCTCGTGGTGGATTATGAGCGACCTTTCAGAGGAGACAGGAATGTATCCAACCCTGGGATACAATTCCTAGTTCTCCCGTAAAAGGAACTCTACTACCCAATCTCTCGGTAGTAGAGTTAACTCCACCATCCAACTCTCGTGTATAAAGGCTCTTCCTACCATCTAAGGAAGACCCTTCTATCTCACGAAGAGTTCTGAGTTGTCTGATTTACGCATCAAAAGCGTATGAGCTCTCTGATGTAGATGTCAGCAGGATATTCTCCACAGCATCCACATCCCCAATGCTAGTTCTGAAGAAAATTTTCAGCCAAGTTTCTGCAGAAAGATCAACAGAAATCATTCAGTATGCATTTATCAAACAGAAACAGGCGTGTATTGTTCAAATCAGAAACAAGAAACAGAAAGCCTATCTTCAACAGCAAAAATAAGTACACGTATTATACTGACTTACCTTCAAATTTGCTGCTAAGGATTGACAGACTCATGTTTGATACAGTACGCAGAAGTCGAACATCAGACAACATGGCTTTCCTATTTTTTTCTCACAGAAAATTCATTCTCAGAAGAGAGGAAGAAGAATAGGAAGATGAGTTTGCGTGGAGTTCATCCATCTATTTAAAGGGTCAAGTGCAGGTCTATTCTTGGAAAAGATCCGCATAAATAGCGCTCGTAAATTGTGGAATGAGTGTCACGTGTACTTCGGAAGACAGTGCAACATTGGAAACAGTCAAAATGTGCTAATTAATATTCTTCATTAAAAGGCATACAGATCAAACACAAAAGTTGTACTTCATTCTTTAAACAGGCACTGATGGCCTTACAAAAAGATAAAACAGAAAAGTGCAACAAAAGCGTAGAAAGTTATGCTCTATTTTCCAGAGCGGCTAAGTTTGATGCCTAACTCCTCTACGCTCTTAACTCCCAGGCGATGCAACAGAGTCTCGAGCATTTCACGCTTCTCCATAAGGCTCCGCCCATCAGAAGAAGACGAGCCATCCAATCCAAAGTAGCTCAAGAGATTCTTGGCTAACTGCGTGGAGTCGTCCTTGAGCTCGATGACGACAGGTTCGGGTTCTTTGCCCCCAAAAATGGGGTCACTATGGGAACAAAAGCCCAACTTACGTGCTTCCTCTTCGGCTGCTTCCTTTTGGGGTCATATTTTCGAGAGATGAATGTCAAAACTGAGAATCTCTTCCTGTTTATATAACAGATCTCGTCGACAGTTCATATTCCACCATAAATTGGACGCAATCAGTCTCGGAGAACGAAGAGTCATTATGACATTTAATAAGTTCATTTGATATTTTCAAAGAACTTCGAAGTCTTTTCGACTTCCGAAAAAATTTTGGAGTCATCTCAGCGTGACTTTAACTCATTTCATCATCTCTGTTTCAAAGTATTTCGAAAATATTTTATCATTTTTCGAAAACTTTGAAGGGGGTTTTGTAGGCCTCAAAAATGAAGTCACGCTGAGTTGATCAGAACAAGTCACGCAGAGTGATCCAAGAAGCAGCACAAAAGATACGCTAAGTTCTGCCTGGCCATTTTCTTTAGAAGTCACGCAGAGACAGCTCAGCCATACGTCAGAATCATAATGACCGACAACACAACAGTCGAGAAACGTCTCCTCGTATGCCACGTATGCACAGAACTCGAGAGATCACAGCCGTCTTTTGCAATCTTCCTTAGCAAGACTCACTCTTCACCAAGTTGGCGTAACTTTGGGTCTTATCTTCATTTAATGCAGCTGACAATATAATCAATGTCAGAGATTTTGTGTCAGATGAAGCGTGCCAAATCAAGACAGCTGGCGGTTTGCGTGGATTCTGAATCTTCTCCTTCCTCAAAACATTGCGTGACTTTTGAGTTATTCTTCTCAAAGCCTGCGTGAATTCTGAAGTATTCTTCTTCAAAGCTTGCGTGGATTTCGCCTTCAACGAGTCTGCGTCAATGAATCTGCGTGGATTTTTGCCTTCAGCAAGTCAGCGTGGATTTCATTTCAACTGGAGTACGTGGCAGCCATGCCACCGATCTCTCTCTCGCGTGCCCAGTAACTTGCATACGACCCATGCACTGATGCCATGTGTCCAACAGTTACGGGCCACGTCCAGTAACTACTCATTCACCCTGCGTGTATTTAGAGTCTGCGTGACTTTTCAAGTGCACCAGTGGTGAGGTAGTTATCTTTTCAGTTACTGTTTTGACTCTATAAATAGAGTTCTTTTTCTCATTCATTGTACAGATACATTGATATCTACTGTCAAAATTTTGAGAGCTTTTCTTCTTCGCATAGTCCAAGGGATAAAGCGATCGTCTTCTAGATCGGATTCCTACAGTTGTAATTTTCTCAGAAACACAACAAATAAAGAGAATTTCTTTATGGAAAACAATATACATGGTAATGTTAGGCTATAGGATGTTTATAGGAAGGTAAGGACTTGAAAGGGGATAACCTAACCATGGTTGACCAAGAATGACCAATTTGACTGAAAGTCAACCTTGAGTCAATATTTGACCTAGATTTGACTAGGGTTTGACCAGGGTTGACCAGTTGACCAAACGTCAACTGTGAGTCAAACTTGACCTAGATTTTATATCACGCATTAGAAAGCATGTTTAACACTATTAAACTCCATTTAACATATGTAAATCTTATCTATAGGTCTTGTGACTCCACTTTGAGCCTTTATTCATATTGACTGCTCTGGAATACAAGCGAGTACATTCTCTGATAGTTTTTATTGCTTTGATATTTTCTATATCTATTTAGTTGTAGTGTTTTACTTGATTCTCGACATGAGGATACACGGACTAGTATACGTTGGATCCTGTCATAAGAATGTTATTCCCGATTAACCTGGTATATTGGTACTGGTATATTGGTACTTGTTCGATATTGTTCCTTGTACTTGTATAGACACCAATTTGGGAGTGGGCTGGCCCCCTACTCTTTGAATCTCGTGTCATGACGTACCATAGTTGGATCCATTATACTATTTGGGAGATTAAAGTTATTAGAGATTACGTGATCAATACCCTACTTGTTTACTACTTGTACATAGCTCACCTTCGCCACACGTAGGGTATAGCCTGACCTGATACTACTTGTGCATAGCTTTCCATTATGGCCGGTCTGATCCCTTATACTCATACTTATGCATAGCCGAGAAAATAGAACAGCCTGATCTGGACCCAAACCGATCATGTAACGCACTAATATCTCAAGGTACCGTTTATATTTATATTGTACTCAGATTTACCTGTATCAGTTTACATTCCAGTTTCACTATATATTCTCACACGATGACATGATATTCAGTTTACCTTGCACTTCTTACTTTCCAGTCTTGATATTCTGTCATGTATTCCATTATAACTATTTTTTTATAGTATTTGTCAATTTAATGGAACTATTGTTGGCGTTTGAACTTCGCTCCAATCCTGACTGTATAACTATTTTTAGAGGACTTAGATGCTGATTGCACAACCTTCTACGAGTTTGGAATAGATGGTGACTTTGATCAGGACTTGCCTGTGGAGCCGGTGCTCGTAGAGGACGCACCGCCACTAGTGACTTAGTTTAGTTAGGCTTTACTGGACTTGTATTCCAGATTTGATACTTTGGGTCTGTAGTATTTATTTTGGGATTTGTATTATGTCTTTAATTCTGAACTTGTGTGTTTGTGACTCCGCTACTATTTCAAACTATTTATTTCACTCTTTATCTTCTATCATATTCGTGCTTATCTTCCTTTAGATTCATGTGATTGAGTTATGTCATATATATTCCTCCGTGCAAAGATGATCAGTTTACATTCTATATTATTGATGTTAGATGTTACATATGACCTATACAGCGTTCTACCACCGATACTGCGGCGTAGGCTGGAAGAACTCACGTGCTCGTGTCCCTAAACCGGGTGCGGGTCGTGACACATTTTTATGATGGCCGATGCAGGTCTGAGTCGCAACTAGTACGAATTCGTAATGGTGCTCGACTTAGAGTACTGATTACGAGACTGCTATTAGGATCTAGGTTCTAGGTTATGATAGGAGTTACTCAATCTCATATTACAAAAATTTCCAATCTTTGATTGCCATGATAACTTTTCTTACATTTTTGAATTTAATTGTCCTTACTTGATGATATCTTATCTTATGCCATATTGATCTCTTTGCCTGAATCTGTCTTCAGGATGACGAAGACTAGAGCTCAGACCGCTGGACCCGGTGCAGGATCGGAGAGGTCCACTACTTCGCGACCTATTTCTCCGGCTGAGGGAGCTGCAGTTCAGGAGGTTGTCCTTACTGTCCCTACCATTCAGGAAGGAGTGACAACAGCACCTGGGGGTCTTCATCCATCGATCCAGAGGCCTGTACTCGTTCTGTCGGAGACTCTTCCCCCTCCACCTACGCTACCGACCGACGCCACTCAAATGTTCGTACTCTTCCAGCAGATATCCCTAAACCGGGTGCGGGTCGTGACACAATTTTATGATGGCCGATGCAGGTCTGAGTCGCAACTAGTACGAATTCGTAATGGTGCTCGACTTAGAGTACTGATTACGAGACTGCTATTAGGATCTAGGTTCTAGGTTATGATAGGAGTTATTCAATCTCATATTACAAAAATTTCCAATCTTTGATTGCCATGACAACTTTTCTTACATTTTTGAATTTAATTGTCCTTACTTGATGATATCTTATCTTATGCCATATTGATCTCTTTGCCTGAATCTGTCTTCAGGATGACGAAGACTAGAGCTCAGACCGCTGGACCCGGTGCAGGATCGGAGAGGTCTGCTACTTCGCGACCTATTTCTCCGGCTGAGGGAGCTGCAGTTCAGGAGGTTGTCCTTACTGTCCCTACCATTCAGGAAGGAGTGACAACAGCACCTGGGGGTCTTCATCCACCGATCCAGAGGCCTGTACTCGTTCTGTCGGAGACTCTTCCCCCTCCACCTACGCTACCGACCGACGCCACTCAAATATTCGTACTCTTCCAGCAGATGATGGAGGCATAGTGAGCACAGGTTGAGGCTCAACAGTGACAGGCGAATGTTCTACGATAGAGTATCGTGAGTGCGCACCAGTTGGCACTCACCGCCATGGAGAAGGTGGCTGTTGTTTAGACTCAGGGTGCTCCCGCCCACCAGTTGCAGCAGCAGCAGGCAAGGCCTGGCTCAGTGATGGATTTCAAGAAGATGTTCCCTCGAGAGTTCAAGGGGACGGAGGGGATCCTTTATGCCGATGACTGGCTAGAGGATATTGAGAGGAGTTTGGAGTTAGCCCAGATTCTAGAGGGGCTGCGGGTGTCAGCAACATCTAGTCAGCTCTTTGATATCGCTCTGTGTAAGTCCCTTGATCAAATTTCCATATTTTTTTTACTAAAAACTTTTTCTAATACACTTCCTTTAAAACATTATTAGTTTTGGTAACAATTAGAAATATATGTAAAGTCAAGGACCAAAATGCAAATTTGGGATTCAAATATCAAAACTTCAGTTTGAATTCCATACGAACTGACCCTCTTTCAAACCCCTGCCTATTAAACTCGCAAAGGATAATACCCATCCTCCAAATATAAATCCTTGTGAGAGTTGATCTCACTAAATCCAAATTCAAATTTGTTTCCCCCTTATCTGATAACACTTGACCGACCTAGACATTATAGATATATATAGGAACTTATCGATCCCTGAGACTCTTACAAACCATAATAGTTCTGTATCAACTGCCAAAGGGAAGAGCAAGTTCGAGACTCCTACAAAGTCAGACAGGTGAGTTTTCTCTACTCTGAAATTAGTCAAATTATTATCCTCTACATTCACTAGAGAACGAGGAGAGAGGGGTAGTGTAAGTGTTTGATTTATAACCTGAATAGTACCATAGGAGTACCCCATAGAGTTTTAGTACCAGTCAAACCCATCAATGGTGGCATGGGGAGTATGGGTAGCATGGTGACCGTACCAAGTAAGACCAAGACCAATGTACCTATAATCCTTACTATAGAACACCCTAAAAACCTAGGGGCCGAGCCATACTTGTGGTAGATCAAGCCCCACCCGATTAAACCATCCTTGAAATCCATTGAACCCAGACAGGGGAACTCTTCCTCAATACCCATTGGTTTGGTATTTGAACTTCCTTAATTTTAGATGATAACTGATAACAAGGACACATCATGGAGATCAAAACCAAACCACCAGGGACTACTACCTAGTACACAGACCTAGCAAAAGCCTAGGACTGGAGGGTGACCAGTTTACTAGGAATATTAGATGGTAACCTACTATCAGCCTACAAACTGTACCAGGTTGTGTACAGGAGCATCAGGGATGGTTTTAGGGAGATACTCTATACTAGAACACTGTAGCCTATAAATCATAAGATACATAGATCTCTACCTTCATAAATGGGCTAAACCATCTAGAGTTGCTCTGTACAATAGGGGTTAGGCCAATAAGCCAGGGTGCTGATAGCTAAGGACTGTGTATCAGGTTAATGTAGGTATAAGGATGATCTTGATATCAGGCCTTAAAGTAAAGGTACATGAGAATCACTCAAATCTTAAGAGTCGATCTTGTTACTGTGTTAATAGTTAGTAGTAAATGGTAGGTTAGTTGCATCCTACTCAATAATGGTACAAATCGACCTGTGTTGCATTAACTTGGTCCAATTACTGAAGGGTGGTTATCATGGATGCAGGGGATCTTGATAACCCTTACTTGCCAATGAGCTCAGGTGTGTCTGAATAATTCAGAGCATATCAGCTATCCTATAAGCAGGTAAAGACCACTTCTGAATACCCATCCACACCATACTCGAGTGACCAACTTCCTGAACAAGTGTATCAGGTCTATTACTGATGGACAAGCATAACAAATAGAGAGGAGGAAGACTGAAACATGTAGGTTGTACAAAAAAACCTATTTCTACCTCACATGGGAAACAACCCAGTAGTAGCCTAGTGTAAATCCCTACTCGAATATCCTGAACATCTAGGAACCTGCCTTGGGGTTAGCAAAGGGTTTCAACCCTATACTTGTTATACATATCACAGGGTATCACAGGTTTGTCCTCAGGAAATTTAGGTAGAGGCTGAAATTGCAGTCAAGTTAATACCTAGGCTATTGGGGCAGGCCATGGCCATGTGGACAGGTTTAATGGTGACCTGTAACCTCAGGCTGTACCAGTATGATAGGAAACTTAGATTGGTACATGGCTAGAGGTGGTTCCCCATATCAAATGAACACTACTATGGGCAACACTCTGATATCAGAGGTAACAAGTGTACAGCGGTCATGAAGAGGACTGATGTATTATGAATTATTTCTTAATCCAGGTAATTACTGAAGGGGGGTGATAGGGAGGATACATGGGTTCCATTAGAGAGTGACAATCGAGCTCTAGTTATTCTTGACACACACCACGACATGACAGTGGGGTAAGTCACATAGAGAGTGTGTTCCTATTCCCAAATCCTGTGAAGATACCAATAGGCTAACTAAGGAACCAACATAACTATCTAAAAGATGGTTAGACTTATGGGCAGGTCGAAGGGTATAGCATGGGGATAAGTGCTACACCTGAACTTAGGGTATCAGTAACTACTGGGATAATATGTGCAAGTATGTCCTGTAGCACTAGTCAGGAATGTTAACAGGGAGTTAAGGAAAAAGGGAATTATGGCATATTTAAGGAATGTGTACCATAAACTATAATCTAATACTTAGAAGTCATGAAGGGTAGTGTCAAGGGCAGGATATGGGTACTATGAATACAAATAGGTAGGTTTTAAATTGGCCTAGGAATTGACTTAGAAGTTAGAAAACCTATTTTTGATGTAAACCCAATTTTTCTAATGTTAATTCCTTAATAGGTTATTTGGACCTCGTTTTGGACATTGAACCGTGCCAGCTGCTCAGGACGCCAGACGAGTACAATTTATTGCTTGTTTTCAGTATTGATCATTACTATACATCATTGTTAGTCGGTAGAGATGTGATTTTAGTCTTTATGTTGATTATATTTTTGTCATATCGGGGGAGGTGAAGTACCAAAGATGTGTGATCTGACCTTATACCGTGTATACCGTATAGACAGTGATTATTATTATATTTCTGCCGTGTAGACAATGTTTCTTTATTACAGTATACCGTGTAGACCGTGTTACTTTATATAGTATAGATATTGTAGACAGTGTCGTGTAATTGTCTCGAGACCGGTCACATATCAAAGGTACTTTAGTCGGTCAGTCGGTGAGTATTTTTTGTATTTTATTTACTGCTTTCGATATTTACTTTTATTCTGTTTTTCTTCATTTATTTTCTAAATCATATGCCTAAAGGCTAACCTCTGTTATATAGTCATTTTCATATATTGAAACTACATTCAGTGAATTGTACTCATTCCATCCTGAATGGGTAACCAAACAAATTTTAGGTGATTGCGAAGAGGTCGTGTGTCCTGACCAGTATGGCCCGTACTTGGGAGATGTAGTAGAGACGAACTTTGCATATCAGGTGGAGTACGTAACATCTGATCCTGCTACACTTTCTTAGATATTTTATTTAGTACTGAGAAATTGTACTGGATATTTGAGTTGATTTGAGACATGTAGTTGAGATTACTTTTGGCTTTAGACATCATACATTTCTATTATGAGACGGTTCTATTTATTTTATCTTCTAGATGCCAAGTTGTGATATTGAGTTGTTGATTTCCCATGCGGATATATCTTTATTGCGTGGTTGTTCATCATATTGTTACAATGTTCTAACCGCCGACTTGCGGCATAGGCTAGGCATATACACGGTTTATGCCCAAATATTGGGTGCGGGTCATGATACTCTGACTTGGTACAGCCCAGACCCTCGACTGACAGTGACGGCTCTGATGTGGGATACCTTTAAGAGGCTATTCAAGGAGAAATTCTTTTCTGACGTGGCTCTCAGTGCGCTGGAGGGCCAGTCATAGGACTAGTGCAGGGGAACTTGTCAGTTGACGAGTATGCAACTGAGTTCTTTTGCTTGAGCCGGTTCGTCAAGGGCATGGTTCGGTATGCTGGGGAGAAGGCTTACAAGTTCAGGAGGGGACTGAACCAGGGAGTCAGATCTCGTACGTTTGGTCCTCGTACAACGATATTTGAGGATATCCTGATCGACGCTCAGATCGCAGATGAGGACTTGGATCACAGGCCCAAGAGGAGCAGCAATGCTATTGGGACTAGTTCCAGTACAGGACCGGCCAAGTATCTTCAGATTCAGTAGAGGCCATTCCACCAACAGCATTAGCATCAGCATCAGCAATACCATGCACCAGCACATGTGCATCCTCAGTAGGTACAGAAGCAGGTTCCTCAGTGTGCCTTCTGCAGGAAGCCAGGGCACACCCGGGAAGTCTGTAGGAAAAGGTTGGGCACTTGTCTGTTCTGTGGAGCATCTGACCACCAGTTGAAGGATTGTCCTACTCGTCCCGCTTAGGGAGGTCAGGCTAGAGCACCTCCTGCTAGAGCTCCATCGGGACCTGCTATTCAGCTGAGGGGCCCACCACTTTCGACCCATCAGCAGCACTTTGCCCAACATCAGAGGGGAGCACCCCAAGGCAGAGCGTTCGTACTGACCATCGAGGAGGCCGAGCCCGTAGAAAATGTGGTGGCAGGTTCTATTCTTCTCGATTCCTTTCTTTTATTAGCTTTGTTTGACTCTGGTGCTACACAGTTTTGTATCTGTCTCTTTTTCTTTTAGACACAATATTATTCCTGAACCTCTGGGTAGGACTTGCAAGATTATGACCGGGGAAGGCATATTATCCTGGTTAATTATATTTGCAAGGGACGGATAGTTACACTGGAAGGCCAGGATTTGAGTGCGTGTTTGCTCGTAATACCGCTTTCGAGCTACGATATGGTACTCGGTATGGATTGGTTGAGCAGGCACCATTCTAGTATATACAGTAGAGGAGGCAGAGTTTTGTTTAGACCGCCGGGAGAGCAAGAGTTCGAGTTTGCCAGGGGAGCAGCTGAGCCGAGAGATGGTTTCTGTGGAGCTATGTTAGAGGGGCAGGAGTTGCAACATCCATTGATAACAGGATTCTTGGATGTTTTCCCTGATGAGTTGCCGAGAATGCCGTCAGATAGGGATATTGAGTTCTTTATAGACTTGGTGCCGGGCACTGAGCCTATCTCGCAATATGTCTATAGGATCAACAACAGCGAGTTGGCAGAGTTGAAGAAGCAAGTCGACAAGCTGTAGGACAAGGGTTTTCTTAGATCCAATTCTTCACCTTGTGGCGCTTCTATTCTATTTGTACCGAAGAAGGATGGGACGATATGCATGTGTATCAACTACATAGCGCTCAATAACCTCACTATCAAGAACAAGTACCCGTTGCCGAGGATTGATGACTTGTTTGATCAGTTGAGCGGCACGAAGGTATTTTTGAAGATAGACTTAAGGTCCGGTTACCTTCCGCTGAAGGTGAAGAGGGAGGACATTCCGAAGATGGCTTTTTAGACTCGGTACGGCCAGTCCGATTTCACTGTTATGCCATTTGGGTTGACAAACGTCCCAGCGGTATTCATGAACTTGATGAACAATGTATTCCATCAGTACCTTGACAAGTTCATGGTGGTCTTCATAGATGATATCTTGATCTACTCAAAGACGCTGGAGGAGCACAAGGAGCATTTGAGAATTGTGCTTGAGACTCTCAGAAAGGAGCAACTCTATGGGAAGCTGTCGAAGTGTGAGTTCTTCCTGGGGCAGGTAGAGTTTTTGGGTTATGTTATGACCGAGAAGGGTATCTCAGTGGATCTAAAGAAGATTTCAGCAGTTGATTCTTGGTCCACGTCGAGCTCAGTTGTCGAGATTCGAAGCTTTTTAGATCTGGCAGGCTACTACCAAAATTTCATTCAGGACTTCTCCTTAATTGCAGCGCCGATGACTAGACTCACCAGGAAGGACGTGGAGTTTATTTGGACCGAGGAGTGTCAGGCCACTTTTGATGAGTTGAAGAAGAGGTTGACCACAACTCCAATCTTGACGTTGCCATCAGGGATATGTGGTTTCATTATCGATAGTGATGTCACGACCTGCACCCTAGAGTAAGGGCACGAGAAGTGGGTACGTCCAGCCTACGCCGCAGTGTCGACGGTAGAACGCTGCCCTAGGTCAATCATCTAACAATATAAGGTACCTGTACAGTATATACACTCCGAATGGAGGTGACATAGCAGAATACAGTTTCAATCACATCTAAGGTGGAATACGATAAAAAGATAGATAGATAAAACTGAAATCCACAAAGAGATACAAGTAGAAAGAAGTCTAAGTGTGTAAGATATCATAAATCCATTTAATGTCCCAAATCTCAAATACAGTAATGCATAAAGTAAATACAACTCGAGACAACTGAAAATAATAAGAAAACTCTAGCTAGCTACTCCGACCTCTACTGTGTCTCCTCTAGGCTAGCAAGTAACCTTCAAGCTATCTGTAAAATTTATCAACAGGTCCAGTCAGGACGGGAGCAAGCACAATACATCTCAACAAGTCATAGCAGGAAAGGAAATATAATCATGCTAGAGAATAAAATACAGGAACTGAAGAATAGCATAATGTAAAAGAGAGACTGTAAGTAAATATCTATGATATATAAAAGAGAGAGAGTGCTAGTGATTCAGAGTAGAGGATAAACATGTGAATGGCTAGGGACTGATTCATGATTACACTACAAAATTGATTCATGATTACACTACTTGAAATTATCCACATGTTCATTTATACTCTCCCATCCCCAATCAATAAACAAGGATCAAGTCAAGTTACATTAAGATTCATGATTATACTACATTTCCCATAAAGGGTGATTCATGAATAGATTCGTGAAGGCTCAGTGATCATGAGAGTACATGAGTCACTAGCTGATTCCCGAAGATTCATGATAATAGAAGTAAGAGATACATGATGTAAGTAAAACACACAAGACAAATGTATCTGATGCTCCCGAGAGGGATAACATCTCATGAAGGAATCCATATAGTACTAATCTGTGTTACCAACGTGTCAGCATCAAGTAGAATAACCTAAAGCAGGAAATATAGTCCTAAACAAGATATGAAATGATCAGATAATGTACCCGCATGATAAGCTGAACACCTGATAGGTATAGAGGTCCAAACTGAAGCCACAGAGTCCTATTTAGAGCAACACAGGTCAAGATGTATACGAGAGATGATAAATGAAATGTACATTGCTTCTGCATGCTGTCTAGGTCAAACTAGACTAAAGTCAACACTTGGTCAACTCTAGTCAATCACACTAGTCAAATTAGGTCAACTAGGCCTAACCAAGCCTAGGCTAGCACTCACACAATCACAAGACAATGTGAACCACAACAATGCATAATATAAAATAGATAATATATATAAATACATACCTTCATACGTACATGCATATCTACATTACATACATATTTATATATTTAGGCATATGTTACATCATGCATATTTACATATTTACATAGATATATACATTCATGTACATTTACATACATACTTTTATACATTATATATGTTAACATTCATTACAATGCATTATATTTTACTTATACCTTTGATTGATTCATTCATTCATATATGACATTCATTCATGCATATTACATACTTACATGCACCTATACATTATACACATTGTATACAACATGTAAAAATAGAAGATGAAAAAATGGGGAAAAAATTGAAATGGAAAGGGAATGTAAGAAAAAGGAAAAATAATGGACATATACATGCTTGCATGATATATTCTACATTACCATACATGCTATCATTTTATATTGTATTATATTATTTATATATTATGCATTCATATCTATCATTACATGTATACCTTGTATTCATATCTAGCATTCATTATATACTTTCATGCATACATTGTATATCATTCTTTCATTCATGCATTTATGCATTGCTTACATACATTATATTAATTGCATTCCTACATGCTTGCATTCAACCATATATATACATTAATGTAAAGAGAATATATTATATATATATATATATCATTTTATTCATCTAACATATCATGTATTATATACTCTATATTCATTTAATATCCATACTACATAGGCTCATAGGTTACACAAAATGCATATATCGTATAGTCACTCTTCTACTAAAAATTAATACTGTACCAATTGGGACTCTACTAAAATTTAAGATTAAAGTATGTTGTAGTCCTTCGTGTTAGCTTTCCGAAACTTCAAACGGATCGCATTTTCGTGTCCGAAAGCTCCCGAAATCGTAAAAATACCAAAACACGTTCGTCTTTCGTACAGTTGACACTCAAATAATTCTACAGGAATTTACAGAAAGAATTTGGCTTATTAAAATATATATTTGGAAATCTAACTTCGATATGGTTCTTTTAAAAAAACGGAAAATAAATCAGAGTTCCAAGCTAAAAGTTATGATATTTCTAAGTTGCTTTGGTTAATAAAAACGTGGATGAATATTATGACGAATTTGAGTTGTTTTGGACAAAAGAACACATATAGGCCAAGATACTTGGATACAAACATAGGTATCCAAATGAAACTCATTCTAACCATCCTAACTAAGATCAATCCACTCTCTAACCATTCTAAAACTGAATTTAAATATCTATTTAAACTATTATCATACATACATACACATGGGGTGTCCTAATTTGGGATCTATCAAGTAGGACACAAGACACATATCTAAAATCCTCAAGAGAGCTCCAAATGGCCTCAAATTTGAATCTAAATGGGACACATGCATGAGGATGGATCCTACGGATTCAAAACTAATTTATATGCAAAGAAAATCGATTTAGAGGATAGATTTTACCTATTGGGAGTGGAATCCCAATGAAATCCTTTAGGACACGGCTCCGATACGAAGATCCCTCAAAGTGGACACTCCTCCTTACACTCCTCTTCCAATCCTTGGTAGCACCCTTCCCTTGGAGAATGGGAATGATTGAGGGAAGGTTTGGTGAAGGAATGATTTGATTTGGAGATCAAATCAATGGGAAGGCTCTCTAAAATTAGGGAAGAACAAAAGGAAATAAAAGAGGCAAGATTGTAATGAATGAAATGAATCATTCTCCCCTAAAGGTGGCTGCCATAAAGTGTCCATTAGGGCTAATGAAAAATGTCCTAATTGCCCCTCTCTAGTCTCATATGGTTAAGTCTAGACTAGGTTCAAGTTTAGGATCAAAATGATCTAGTTTTGAGTCTCTAACTTAACCATTCTAACATGATAAAAATTAGTTTAATTAACTAACTTAAATTTTGGGTTTTGTGGGCCATGCTTAACTTAATATTGGGTCCCATCTAGAGTTTAAGCTACCCGGGTCACAATACAAGTCGGAACGAGACGAAACTCAAACCCGACTAAACAAATCCAATAAAAATAATATTAAAAATATAAAATTTTCCCAAAATATTAAAATATGAAAAATGACCAAAATTATAATACATCAATTTAAATATTATTAAAATAATCTAAAATTCACCAATTAATAAAATCCTAATAATTCAAAGGTCACAAAATGACCAAAATACCCTTAGCCTAAAAAGTTGTAAATAGTCATTCTAATCACATGGTTAGGTCCCCATGGTCATGGTTAATCTCTAGGCTCAACAGTTGTAGGGTTCACTAGCTAACACATCAAAATTATAATTTACCAATTTTAAATAGTATTAAATTAATTAAAAATTCCCATAAATCATAAATCCTATTATTAAATAATAAACTTTTACAAAAGTTCAAAATTACCCTCATTTTAGAAAAGTGGGTGTTACAAGTCTACCCTCCTTAGAAAATTGTCCTCGAAATTAAGATGGTCGTACTTCTTCTAGAGTCTCATCTCCAACAATCAAAGTCTCAGAACTTACCTAAATCATACAATTTAAAAGAATGACATACATGGTCATGGCATACGGTGGTAGTGTAAGTCTCATCTAGGTATACTAGTTACACTAGGCCAAAACAATCATAGGGTATCAAAACTTATGAGCAATCAGGGGTGTTAAACTGGAAAAGATACAGAAATAACAAATCATCAAGGCTTTAAGGCATAATCAAAATCAAAATTTAAAGCACAAATATCGAGCATTAAAATCCAATCACAATATATATATATAGAGAGAGTGTTATAAGGGGAAAAGCTAGCATTATGTAAAGGTTATGTGGTTAGTGTGTGTATGGGTGTATATGGACATATTCATAGGTTTAGATAGTAGACATGTGTGTGTGTGTGTGTGCGTGTGTGTGTGTGTGTGTGTGTGTGTGTGTGTGTGTGTGTGTGTGTGAAATATACATGAAAGTATATAGGAGGATTTGGGTTTCAAAACAATAGCTATCAAGTTACACTACTCATGGCATATTGGTTAAACAATCTATAATGCACAACCTATTTACTCATAACATGCATGGCTAACCATATATATACATATATCTATATGTATAGAGAGGTAGAGATTTAGTTATGTATCTGTATACATTATAACATGTATGTATAAACTATATATATAGATATATATACCTATATAGATATATGAACATAACATAGAGATGAAGGGTTAGGTTTACGTGGCAGTTGTGAACGTTCGTGTACATTAGTGTAGAGTGTCAAGAGTACAGGGGTTATAACTTAAAATGAAGGGTTCAATCATTCAGTTCAGTTTAACATTACATATTAAATCTGAAATTGAACTAAATATTTAAAATCAATGTGAAAAATGTTAACATGTATTCAGTTTCAGAATTTTAGAGAAATTCGAACATCAAAACCAACCCAATGTTCACCACAACCACAACCTAACATGTAAGAGTATGAAACCTAACATTATATCCCTACATACAACAATGTATATGGCTCAAAACATTACATTTAAAAACTGCAAATTAAACTAATCACTTAGAATCCAGTGTTAAAGGGTTAATATGCACACAGTCTCAGATTTGACAAATTCAAACATAAAACTTAACCAATTTCTTTAAGAATTGAAACCCTATATATAACATACATGTGCAGTGATGTAAACAACAACTAATAATATGAATTTATATTTAAATTACGAATTTAAACTGAAAAAAAATAGTGAACTAGTCTCTGATACTGTATTATGTCAGAGATATTGGGGTTTTGAGAATTTAAATCAAAAACATATTAATGTGCATTTAGATAGGTTGGTAATCAAAGTGTAGCATGTATACGTGTCAGGCAAGGTGTCTGTGTCCACTATATATATTATATATATATATATATATATATATAAAGTTGATACAAGAATGATGGCAAGAAGGAACCATTCTGAAACCAGAGCTATAATATCAAATCCAGATAAGGTCTAGCAAATCATCAATTTATTGTATTATGAAGAAATTCATAGCAAGAAGTTACATAAAGGTTCATAATAACAGCTAAAGCTACTCCTACTCCTAAGTTAAGTGATGAAGAAACAATTTTTTTAAGGCTGAAATACAAGGTAGAGATGATTATTTTTTTTAAAAAAAAGCTTCAGAGATATAATCTGATAATCATATGCGTCTTCCTGAAATTATGTTGTCAGAATTCTGCCACGCCAATAAGCATAGCTGCAATAAACGATAGAGTCCATAATAAGGCATACACCCTATAATCATGTTATCTAGAATTCTTACCACGCCATCCGGTATGGCTGCAAGAAAATCTAGATTTTATAACTAAGATAAGTATAGCTACATCAGGCTCTACGTCCTTGTCATGCTAGCAAATATAACTGCAATAAATTTTAAATTCCATAATAAAGTAGACTTTTACGTTTCTCACTGTCCTTATCAAGTATGTTATCAGGTTATACCTTAATTCCAAAAAATGTATATATACATATAAATAAAAACTCAAATTCAACAACTAACATCAAGATTCAAAATTCAACAATAATCCATCAAAAATTATATAAATACAGACTCAAATTCAACCACTAACATCAAGATTCAAAATTCAACAATAATCTATCAAAAATGATATAAATACAGACTCAAATTCAACCACTAACATCAAGATTCAAATTCAACAATAATCCATCGAAATAAAGTTCAATAACAGAAAGTAAAGGTAAATCAAATCAGGAGAAAAATAAATTTTAAATCAAAGTTAAAATAAGATTCTCAAGGGTCGTCCCATGAATCTCTCAAGGAGGCCTAACTGTGATTGAATACCTTCAAAAATATATTCTAATCCTACTGCAGGCTGTAGTGATACTCTAGTTCGAATACCACTATATAAACTCGACTTGCATGGGCCACCACTAAAAATGTGTCACAACCCGCACCCTAGAGTAAGGGCACAAGAAGTGGATACGTCCAGCTTACGCCGCAGTGTCGGCCGTAGAACGCTGTCCTAGGTCAATCATCTAACAATATAAGGTACCTGTACAGTATATACACTCCGAATGGAGGTGACATAGCAGAATACAGTTTCAATCACATCTAAGGTAGAATACGATAAAAAGATAGATAAAACTGAAATCCACAAAGAGATACAAGTAGATAGAAGTCTAAGTGTGTAAGATATCACAAATCCATTTAATGTCCCAAATCTCAAATACAGTAATCCATAAAGTAAATACAACTCGAGACAACTGAAAATAAATAAGAAAACTCTAGCTAGCTACTCCGACCTCTACTGTGTCTCCTCTAGGCTAGCAAGTAACCTTCAAGCTATCTGTAAAATTTATCAACAGGTCCAGTCAGGACGGGAGCGAGCACAATATATCTCAACAAGTTATAGCAGGAAAGAAAATAATCATGCTAGAGAATAAAATATAGGAACTGAAGAATAGCATAATATAAAAGAGACTGTAAGTAAATATCTATGATATATAAAAGAGAGAGTGCTAGTGATTCAGAGTACATAACAAATATGTGAATGGCTAGGGACTGATTCATGATTACACTACGGAATTGATTCATGATTACACTACTTGGAATTATCCACATGTTTATTTATACTCCCCTATAACCAATCAATACACAAGGATCAAGTCAAGTTACGTTAAGATTCATGATTATACTATATTGCCCATAAAGGGTGATTCATGAATAGATTCGTGAAGGCTCGGTGATCATGAGAGTACATGAGTCACTAGCTGATTCTCGAAGATTCATGATAATAGAAGCAAGAGATACATGATGTAAGTAAAACACACGAGACAAGAGTATCTGATGCTTCTGAGAGGGATAACATCTCATGAAGGGATCCATATAGTACTAATCCGTGTTACCAACGTGTCAGCATCAAGTAGAATAATCTAAAGCAGGAAATATAGTCCTAAACAAGATATGAAATGATCAAATAATGTACTCGCCTGATAACCTGAACAGTTGATAGGTATAGATGTCCAAACTGAAGCCACATAGTCCTATTTAGAGCAAGACAGGTCAAGATGTATACGAGAGATGATAAATGAAATGTACAATACTTCTACATGCTGTCTAGGTCAAACTAGACTAAAGTCAACACTTGGTCAACTCTAGTCAACCACACTAGTCAAATTAGGTCAACTAGGTCAAGTCCTAGCCCAAACAAGTCTAACAAGTCTCACTAGGCCTAACCAAGCCTAGGCTAGCACTCACACAATCACAAGACAATGTGAACCACAATAATGCATAATATAAAGATAATATATATAAATACATACCTTCATACATACATGCATATCCACATTACATACATATTTATATATATAGGCATATGTTACATCATGCATATTTACATAGTTACATAGATATACATTCATGCACATTTACATACATACTTTTATACATTTATATGTTAACATTCATTACAATGTATTATATTTTACTTATACCTTTGATTGATTGATTCATTCATATATGACATTCATTCATGCATATTACATACTTACATGCATCTATACATTATACATTGTATACAACATGTAAAAATAGAAGAGGAAAAAATGGGGAAAAAATTGAAATAGAAAGGGAAGGGAAGGAAAATGTAAGGAAAAGGAAAAACAGTGGACATATACATGCTTGCATGATATATTCTACATTACCATACATGCTATCATTATATATTGTATTATATTATTTATATATATTATGTATTCATATCTATCATTACATGTATACCTTGCATTCATATCTAGCATTCATTATATACTTTCATGCATACATTGTATATCATTATTTCATTCATGCATTTATGCATTGCTTACATACATTATATTAATTGCATTCCTACATGCTTGCATTCAACCATATATATACATTAATGTAAAGAGGATATATCATATATATATCATTTTATTCATCTAACATATCATGTATTACTCTATATTCATTTAATATCCATACTACATAGGCTCATAGGTTACACAAAATGCATATATCGTATAGTCACTCTTCTACTTAAAATCAATACTGTACCAATTGGGCCTCTACTAAATACTAAGATTAAAGTATGTTGTAGTCCTTCGTGTTAGCTTTTCGAAACTTCAAACGGATCGTATTTTCGTGTCCGGAAGCTTCCGAAATCGTGAAAATACCAAACACATTCGTCTTTCGTACAGTTGACACTCAAATAATTCTACAGAAAGTTACAGAAAGAATTTGGCTTATTAAAATATATTTGGAAATCTAACTTCGATATGGTTCTTTTAAAAAAACAGAAATAAATCGAAGTTCTAAGCTAAAAGTTATGATATTTCTAAGTTGCTTTGGTTAATAAAAACGTGGATGAATGTTATGACGAATTTGAGTTTTTTGGGACAAAAGAACATATAGGCCAAGATACTTGGATACAAACATAGGTATCCAAATGAAACTCATTCTAACCATTCTAACTAAGATCAATCCACTCTCTAACCATTCTAAAACTGAATTTAAATATCTATTTAAACTATTATAATACATACATACACATGGGGTGTCCTAATTTGGGATCTATCAAGTAGGACACAAGACACATCTAAAATCCTCAAGAGAGCTCCAAATGGCCTCAAATTTAAATTTAAATGGGACACATGCATGAGGATGGATCCTACGGATTCAAAACTAATTTATATGCAAAGAAAATTGATTTAGAGGATGGGTTTTACCTATTGGGAGTGGAATCCCAATGAAATCTTTTAGGACACGGCTCCGATACGAAGATCCCTCAAAGTGGACACTCCTCCTTGCACTCCTCTTCCAATCCTTGGTAGCACCCTTCCCTTGGAGAATGGGAATGATTGAGGGAAGGTTTGGTGAAGGAATGATTTGATTTGGAGATCAAATCAATGGGAAGGCTCTCTAAAATTAGGAAAGAACAAAAGGAAAATAAAAGAGGCAAGATGTAATGAATGAAATGAATCATTCTCCCCTAAAGGTGGCTGCCATAAAGAGTCCATTAGGGCTAATGGGAAATGTCCTAATTGCCCCTCTCTAGTCTCATATGGTTAAGTCTAGACTAGGTTCAAGTTTGGGGTCAAAATGATCTAGTTTTGAGTGTCTAACTTAACCATTCTAACATGATAAAAATTAGTTTAATTAACTAACTTAAATGTTGGATTTTGTGGGCCATGCTTAACTTAATATTGGGTCCCATCTAGAGTTTAAGCTACCCGGGTCACAATACAAGTCGGAACGAGACGAAACTCAACCCGACTAAACAAATCCAATAAATAATATTAAAAATATAAAATTTTCCCAAAATATTAAAATATAAAAAATGACCAAATCATAATACATCAATTTAAATATTACTAAAATAATCTAAAATTCACTAATTAATTAAAATCCTAAATAATTCAAAAGTCACAAAATGACCAAAATAACCTTAGCCTAAAAAGTTGTAAATAGTCATTCTAATTACATGGTTAGGTCCCCATGGTCATGGTTAGTCTCTAGGCTCAACAGTTCTAGGATACACTAGCTAACACATCAAAATTATAATTCACCAATTTTAAATATTATTAAATTAATTAAAATTTCCATAAATCATAAATCTTATTATTAATAATAAACTTTTACAAAAGTTTAAATTACCCTCATTTTAGAAAAGTGGGTGTTATAAGTGATGCATCTGGGAAGGTGTCACGACCCGCACCCACCGTGAGGGTACGAGTACTAACAACGTCCAGCCTACGCGCAGTGTCGGCGGTAGAACGCTGTCCTAGGTCTCAATGCATCTAACAGTATAAGACTAAATAGTTTATACTCCCCGAATGGGGGTGACAAAGCAGAATGTAAACTCAATCACATCTAAGTAGAGCATAAAGGAGATAGATAAAACATGAAATCAAAAGAGATACAACAGATAGAAGTCTAAGTGTCTAAGATACAAAAACCCAGAAATACACCTCAAACTTATATACAGTAATCCACAAAGTAAATACAACTCCAACAATAAAACAACTATCTAAACATCCTCTAATGTGTCTCCTCTAGGCTAGCAGGCAACCTCCAAGCTATCTGTAAAATTTATCAATGGGCCCAGTCAGGACTGAAGCGAGTACAGTACATCTCAACAGATCATAGCAGGTTAGAAAATATAATCATGCAGTAAAGTAAGATACAGGTACTGAAAGAAATACAGTATGTAAACAGAGAGAGTAAGCTGTAATAGAAATATCTACTATAAATAGAGAGCTAACATGTGGCTAGTGAGTCAGAGTACAACATGAACATGTAAATGGCCTGGGATGATTCTGTGAAGACACTACGGAATGATTCAAAGAAGATACTACTGGTGTATTTTCACATGTCTACTTCTACTCCCCCGTACCCCCAATCAATACACAAGGATCCAGCCAGGTTATGTTATATTCCATGCACGGCCCCCGAAGGGTGATACATGAATGTCCTATAATGGATTCTGGGGGTTACCCAACAGTGTAAGATTCAAGAGACTCTGTGATCATAAGGGTACATGTCACAAGTAATCAATGAACCAAGAAGCATAGTGATACGCCATGTAAGTAAAATGCCAGAACATAGAGTACCCGATGCTCCCTAAGGATAACATCTCAAGAAAGGATCCATATAGTACTAATCCGTGTGACCATCGCGACAGTACAAGTAAAGTAATCTACTGCAAAAAATAATTCTAAGCAGGATATGAAATGATCAGAGAATGTACTCGCCTGATATCTGAATGTCCAAGGTAAAGATACTGTCCGAGGAGAGGTATCTGGCTCCTAATTAGAACAGCACAAGTCACAACTGTCCAGAATGGTAATATAAAGTACTACAATGCATTCTACATGAATCTAGGTCAAACTAGGCCAAAGTCAATCCTTGGCCAACTCTGGTCAACTGCACTAGTCAAACTAGGTCAAACAAGGTCATGTCCTAACCCAGCAAGTCTTACTAGGCCTAACCAAGACTATCCTAGCAAGCAATCAATACAAGGCTATACAAGCCAACATACACCCAACTCTATATAGCATGCAATTATTCAATACTCAATAGGCAAGAATTCACATTGGATATACACTAGGTAATCTACTTTAAGCTATATATGTCTACACATATATACACATGCATATATTGGTATTCAACATTAGGTCTATAATCATGACATTTCAAATGGTTATATAAACTTATATTACAACACAATATGCTAACATATATACAATATACATACATAGCTAAGTTAACTATATTCATAAATACTTATTTAGGAGGCTATGTATGGTATGTGAACATGGCAAAAGGGCAAGTGAGGGTTAAATGGGCATATATAGTGTATACATATCATCAAGAATGTCAAAGTGTAAGTGAACAAGTGTCAAGTGTGATAGTGTCTACATAGTGTAAGGGTACATAAGGTAATATAGGATTTGTGTTAACATAGAACATTGCATCTCATTAACTTGTATATTGCATACATTACATCTATTATTACATTACATTCATGCTTGCATTCATTCATCATTCATTTATTCTCTTGCACTACTATATACACCATACATTACATACTATGGAACCACATATTCATTACAAGCCATACTTATACATGCTTACATTAGATAGGATACTTACACCTCATACATCATTTATTTAAACATTTACTTAGCTTGCATTCTCTATTAATTACATAATATATATACATTAACATGGGTTAAAATCAAATAGAACATTATATTACACATAAGGGTGCACAAAATGCATATGCCGAATAGTAACTCCTACTAAATCAATACTCTACCATCTCAGCATGAATTAAAATCTAGGACTAAAGTATGTTATAGATCTATGTGTTAGCTTTCAAAAACTTCAAACGGATCGCGTTTTCGTTTTCGAAAACTCCCGGAATCGCGAAAATACCGAGAACGCGTTTGTCTTTCGTACAGCTGACACTCAAATAATTCTCCAGAAAGTTACAGAAAGAATTAGGCCTATTAATATATGTTTTTTGGAAAGCTAACTTCAATATGCTTCTTTTAAAAAAATGGGAGATTAAACTGAGTTTTGAGCTAGAAGTTATGATATTTCTAAGTTAGGGCTGAAATTAAAAATGTGGATAAAATCATGACGGATTTGGGTAGTTTGAGACAAAAGAACACAAGTAT
>JANAVB010003897.1:0-18021 GCA_029216955.1 Iris pallida
GTTAGCGTAAAGACAGATTTTGATGCTCTTTTACGCACGGAAGCCCCAGTCTATAAATAGACTCATTTTTCTCATACAACAGACAGAGACAAGAGAGAATAGAGAGATCAGAACTTCGAGATTTTGATTCTCCAGAGCATTTTTCTTCAATCTTTCTTCCAGAACAGAGTGAAGCAAAGCAGGAAAGCATTCGGCCTCGCCATCAGTGCCCAAGTGCGTCGATACCTTTCTGGTGACTTAGTTCTTCCAAGTTGTTCTACTTCAAGCAGTGATCTTCATCATCATTATATGGTCCAAGGAACAAAGTGATCATTTACAGATCAGACTTCCATAGCAATACTTTCCCAGAATCAAATTTGTACTTCTTGTACTTTTCCTTGTTTTATTTTCAAAAGCCAATTCCTCCCAGGCATTTTGTTAAGTGAAACATATATATATATATATATATATATATATATATATATATATATATATATATATATATATATATATACACACACACACACATATATACATAGCTACAAAGAAAAGCACATATACTCATAATTGATAGAAAAATATGAAATAAATCCAAGAGTTGGTTCCCACAAGTCCAAAACCTTATAAACGTACTAAAAACTCAAATTTTATAAGTTAAATTATTGGAAATCAAAATATCATATTCAAACTCAAAATTTGCATTTAAAGAAAAACTCATTTTTCCCACAACGACACAAAATAAGATATACACAAAATAAACCCGCGAAACTCGGCATACACGTTGGTCTCAACCCACGTGATGCGCTCGTGTACTCTCGGGTTCGAAATCGTGTCCGTGTCGTGTCCACAGAATGCGTATCGGAAAACCTGATACCGCGTGAAAACGTGTACGTGTGCATGCGTTCCCGCTCGATTGAGCGCCGCACACACAACGAAAAGCTCCATGCTCGTGCACGTAGCTGGAGGGTCCTGGAGTAGGTCTAGGACACAGCAACACAGCGACACGTCGCACCGAGGCGATGCACGTAGCCCCGCACCTGCGTGCGGCCTGCGTGCGGCCTGCTGCGCCCGCGCGCCCTCATGCGCGCGGTTCGGCCTCCGTAGCTCGCTCGTCGGGCCATGCCGTGACTCGGGGTTGGTCCTTCAGGTAGTCTAGGTATAGGTCGACGTGTCCCAGGTCCTGGAATGGGTCCTCGTCGCGTTGAAAGCGCGTAAGAAGTCCATTTCAGCGACAAAAATCAGCCTGAATGCACAGTGCGGCTGAACGATGCACGTCGGATTTCTCCGCGCCCCGCTCAACGAGAAGCCGTAAAATTTTACGAGCATGGGGGAAGAGGTTGCCCCCATGTGCTCAAGAAATTTTAGGCAAAAATAAGGTCTGTGTATCGAGATACAACGCACTGACGGCAGGGCATGCACGGCCTCGTGCACGGGATCCATACACGGCCTCGTGCATGGGATCCGTGCACGTGCGTCCGATGCCCGAAATGCCGCTAAAAAGTCATCAATTTCAAATCCGTCTTCACAAAAGTTTATTGAAATGATATTATCTAAACATCCATGAAGACAGAATCGAAAAACAGCAACTTTCTATCCTAAACGGCATTTCGTCGAACACGCGTGCCGTAAAGGACCGACACGTGTCCGATACCGCCATCAAACGATGTCAAAATCCAACCAAACTTCATGGGCATGTCTAGGGCACTTATATGGATGCAAATTGAAAGAAATTCCAAAATAGCTATGGTAGAATAGGGTTTACCTATTGAGTGTCGAAAACTCAATAAACGGAGTCCCTCGGTTGTCGTGTCGGCCGATTACCCTCAAGCAATTGCCTCCGCCTACTCGTTAACAATGCTTCAGTAGATCCTCCTCTCCTCGACGAGTGCAACGGAGTTCATTTGGGAAGAAATGGACTCCGGATGAAAAAAAAAATGGAGTTTTGGAGAAGGAGATCTCTTAGGGTTCACTTGTGGAGGCTAAAACTTCACAAATGAAAAGAAGAAGGAGGGTGTACTGCTGTGGGCGGCCAGGGTAGGGGTCTCTAGGGTTAGGGTTTCACTTGAGCTAATTCTTTCTTAAGTAAGAATAAGGCCCAAGTCAAAAAGGCTAAAAAGGCTTGCATGCAAAAGGCTTAAAAATCAATTAAAGCCTAAAAAAAAAAATAAACTCAAGCCCTAAATAAATTCTAATAAGTAAAAATAATAATTCTAAGGCATTGTTAGGCTCCTATACAATGTCCACTAAGCTTAAACCAGTTGCTAGCATAACACAAGTCAAAATATCTAGAAAATCACAAAAGGACAAAATGGCTAAAATGATTAAAATACCCTTCTATGAAAAAGTGGATGCTACAGCCTGCCGTATAGTACATCATGCCGCATAGTGACCGCATGGTGGCGTAACCTACGGCATAGTGTAGCCTGCCGTATAGTGCAGCCCGTCGCATAGTGACCGCATGATGACGCAGCCTGCGGCATAGTGCAGCCTGCCGCATGGTGCAGCATGCCGCATAGTGACCACATGGTGACACATCCTAAGGCATAGTACAGCCTGCGGTATAGTGCAGCCTGCCGCATAGTGACCACATGGTGACGCAGCTTACGGCATAGTGCAGTCTGCCGCATAATACCGCAGAAGGCCGCATAGTGCCTATTTTGGCTGTTTTTGGCTGTTTTATGTTCTATTTGGCTGAATTGTAGCCAGAATTTCTTCCAACTCCCAACATGAAAGTTGTAGATCTTTTTCTTGGCTTCAAGAATATATTACTAGCTATTTTATGCAAGTTTCTCTCATTCATGATAATGTAAGGATAGAACACGATAGTGGCCTGTTAAGGCACACTCTTAAGAAGTAACAAGTAACATGAGATGATAGTGGCCCGTCGTGGCACACTCTTGACAAGCAACCTTGACATGATAATACATGATAGTGGCCCGTCGTGGCATATTCTTGATAAGTAAACCTAACATGATAATCTTGATATGCTGTTGTGACGGCTATCTTGACTTGCTAAGTAACTCTTGTCTTGACACCGTGGGTGTTTGTGCTTATATAAGCTACATGTCTCGTCTTGTATCATGTCTAGGACATGAATTCCTGGTTACCACGGTCAGGGATTTATACTGAATCTGACTAGAATAATGACTAGATTGATCAAGTAGTTCATGAAGAGATTTTCCAGCTACAGACAGTCCTATTATCTGGGCATTTTAATGGGACTTGTAGCCTGTCGTCGAATAGGGCACATTTCCAGCACACTGTCATGTGTTGCACTCCCCAAGTCACCTAATCCAACTCTATCAACTTGCTACTGGATAACCTGGATTAAGTATGCAGGGCTTGTGGCTGTTGGAACATCTCAATGCATCTTGTTAGTAACTAGGCTTGTGATAACCCTGGTTAGTTAAAGTATCAAGCCGTACTCATTGCTTAGCCGTGATTGATGGATGGAGTCTAGTCTAGTCTTGCCTAGACAAGGCCAGTACATGGTTTCTTCAGCCCGTTACTGTTATGCTTTACTTATTCGATAATTGGTTAGAGACTAAGTTCTGTTCAGGTGAAGGGTTACAACCCGGTCCTTATTTGGTTTACGGGTTGTAACTTGGTTACTTGAATAGTTCCTTAGTTATCTTATCGTTTATCATCCAGATTTTCTTAACCCATGTCTTTCATTATCAATTATGTCTTTATCTGCTAATATGCTGGTTTTAGTTCTTAAGTGAAGCCTCCCTTGTGGCACTTGCTCTTTCTAGGGTCTGATCCAGCTGGTTTTGTATGGCCAGATTTTGGAGTAGCACCCGAGGATCTCCCCGCCTTCCAGCCAGATGGTGAACACTAGACGTAACCCTGGCAACGAGTGGGTTTTATTTTGCTCTCCCACTATATTATAAATTATTCTTTTGAGGCGTTTAGACGTCGAGCAAGTGTTAGCTCGTGTTGAATACTTATATTTCTTATCTGCCTAAGGGCTGTAACATGATTAACAAATCCTAGGGTTGATCATGTATGATTGAAACTCTTGCTAGTCCTCGTATTTTGTACGACTAGCTTCATGATCATCTGTATATGAAATGTATGGGACGTCTTACTATTGAATATCTGATGGTCTAACATCTTGTAACTATTATTATTTGCTTGAGATTGAGACACTAGGCTTGTTCTTAACCATAAGAGACTGATGGATTGTAGATAAACCCTCATACATCTAGACAGCCGTGACCGTATATCGAGGTGGATTACACTTCTATATACGTAGCTGGCTGTGGCTGTCCCCGCTCTCCAGTATTCTGGTTCTGGGGCGTGACAGGGACCGATTCGGCCTAGGAGGAAATAATGATGAGTGCTTTGGGAGCATGGATAAGGCGGGGTGGCATAGAGGCTCGCCACCTACTATGCTGACTACATTATCTTGAAGTGAAATAAAAAGAGTCCATATGGTTTAACAACACCAGTGACCATGTAGTCGGGATGCACGCTAATGAATGTTTTTGTACAAGCAGAGTAAGTATATCTGCTAACCTGTATTTGATACAGGTACGAGAAGTCGGCTATCGGTAAGAAATCACATAATTATGATATTATATATGTTGGTTCAACTTGTCTGCTTAACATGCTAAATAAAATGATGCTGTGTTGTTGCCTTTAAATGAGAAACTCTATAACATGCTCAACATGTTAAATACAAATTGCTAATGTATTGCCTTTTAGAATATTGCCATAACCTGTTGAACGATAACACCAAGTATGCTAAATGATGTCTTCCAAGAATATTTCCATACTATGCTCAACGTGTTAACTCAATGTTACTTAGATGATGCCTTACATAAAGAAATGCTATATCATGCTATAAGATGTTTACTTACTTCAATGTTTCTGCTCAAGAACTGTAAACTGATGCTAGGCCCCAACTAGAAAGATCACTCTAATAAATGCTTGCTAAAATTGACCAGTTAGTGTTGGTTTAGGCGAGGGTTGGATTCTGCTCACCAGTACATAGATGATGTACTGACCCACGTTTGTGGGCAGGTATTCGTGCTTGGAAAGTTCGTGCTTGGGAATGCGTGTCCGACTCGATTGTGAACATAATCGCATGGTAAAGTATATAAAGAAAGTAAATGCAACGGTGCATCATTAAGTCATATTCAATGACTTATTCATTTTATCATTACCATCATTTCATTTGGTGATCTTAATGATCCCATGCTTTATCATTTCTATTATTGCTTCATTGCAACGTTTCTCATATCCTTTCTAAGAGGAACAACAATATTTCTTTCATCTTAATAGGACCTGCAACATTTCATTCATTTCATAGGAACATTATTCTTTCTTTCATTGCTTATAAGGAAACAGGCAACAACAACAGTTGCGCAGAAGGTGCATAATTCTGTTTCGTTTAGTTCATTGGATCGATAGCATAGCCAGTTCATTGTTTATTCTATCCTTCAAGGTATATCATTCATTCAAGTATTTTGCTTATTCTGACAGCTTTAAGCATAAGGGGCATTATCACTTCATTCTCAGGCATCAAGTCACATTAGCAGTTCAAGGGTGATTCATTTAGCAGTTCAATGATCATGTGTTGTTCATTTCAATACTAGGCAATAAAGCATCTCTATCGATTAGCAACTAAAGCATCACAGTTATTCAGCATTCAAGGTATGGGACATTAGGAACATATCTTAGCACTTCATATTCATTTTTATTAAGCATGAAGGAGTAAGGAAGAGGAAGGACAGTTCCACTCATTTGCATTATTCTGATTGCACACGGTCACACTAAGCGTAGCTCCACCAGCGTACCACGTTCCAATACTCATTTCGTCTAGCCAGCTAAGAGAGACTGCATTAGTCTCAATTCTTCTGATTTCCAACTCAAGTCACGGTCCAACATTCTGATCGCATCCAGCAAGCTAACCAAATACCTCGTGCGGAGTGGGGCATTACATCTGGTGCTCAGCTTTCAGCTTGCTGACATGCCATGTATTACGACACAAGTCCAAATCTCTCTTCATTCTATACCATAAGGTCGTGCGAAGGTCCTTATACATCTTTGTGCTGCTATGATGCAAGGAATACTTCGCGTAATGCGCCTCCGATATTATTTCTTTTCTGAGTTCTGAGTCATCCGGAACGCATAGCCGACCCTTTAATAGGATCGTCGGTCTCATCTTTTACAAAGTCGATCGTCCTACCCGTTGAAATTAGCTCGCATCTTCTTTAGGTACGGATCGTCCTTCTGACGGTCTTGATCTTTTTCCGTAAGCTCGACTCTAGCTGTAGTGTGCCAACTGTACTTTCCTGAATCGAACCCAGAGGTCAATACTCATCTCTTCTAGGCCCTGTAGTAGCCTATCGTTGATGGATAGCGAGGCAATATATTTTTGACTCAGAGCGTCTGCCACAATATTTCTTTGTCCGACGTATAGTCAATCGCTAAGCCATAGTCCTTGATTAGTTCTAGCCAACGCCTTTGCCATAAGTTCATCTCCTTCCGAGTGAAGAGATACTTGAGGCTCTTGTGATCCATATAAATCCTGCACACCGCACCATAAAGGTAGTGTTGCCACAGTTTTAACGCAGACAATAGCCGCTAACTCAAAGTCATGCATAGGATAGTTCTTCTCGTGCGCTTTAATTGTCTGTGAAGGAGATCACCTTGTCTTGCTGCATGAGCACACATCCCAAGCCCTGGCCTGAAGCATCGCTGAAGATTTGGAAACCCTCTACCCCATCCGAAAGTGCAAGTGTAGGGGCCGAAACGAGCTGCCTTCAGCTCGTGGAAGGAAGCTTCACATTCGTTCGACCACTCATACGTGACTCCCTTTTGAGTGAGGCGAATTAAGGGCAATGCAATCTTCGCGAAGTCCTTCAAGAATCGTCTATAGTATCCCGCCAAGCCAAGAAAGCTTCGACACTCACTAACTGACGTAGGCCGCTTCCAATCAATAATAGTTTTATATTTTCTCGGATCAACTGCAATGCCTTCTGCAGAAATGATATGTCCAAGGAATGAAATGCTGCTCAGCCAGAATTCACACTTGCTCTGCTTCATATACAACTGACTCAAAGTGTCTGGAGTACGGTCCGTATATGCTCTGCTTGTTGTGACTTGTCCTTTGAGTAGACGAAGAATGTCGTCAATGAAAACTACTACGAACTTGTCGAGGAACACTCGATTCATTAAATCCATGAAGGCATCATGGACGTTTATTATGCGAGTGATTTACTTAGAAGATAACTGTCCACTTTGGTATCTCATAAACATCTTCCAAACATGAGATTGTTAGGGTTTATTTTTATGTGAATTTACTTTGTGAAACACTTTTATATACTTGAATTTTTTTTTCTAATCAACCCGATCAGTCGAACCGATCCAAACCGAACCAAGTCAGCCAGTTTCAAAACCGAATCGACCAATTGGTTGGTTTGGTTCCTTTGTGATTATTTTCAAACCGACTAACTTCGGTTCAACTTCAGTTGTGACCATGGCCACCGACTGATGCACACCCCTACATGAATGGGTTTCTTTTCCTTGCCACCAATTACCTTATTTATTTTATGGCGTTGTCTAGGGCTAGTGTTAGTCATGTACATTTTTGGGAGCATGTTCCCTTTGACTCCGGTCAATGTGATTGTATATTAGACCTAGACTGATATTATGATCATCTACATTGATACTTTGTTAGTGTAGCATTGTGTCCTACTAGCTTCATGATCATATATGATATATATTTGGGACACCTCTTTACTTTCATGTGTGATATAAATTTTTGTTATTATTGGTTGTCGGATTAAGAGATAGAATTGTCGACCTTAGGACTGTTGTCATTTGCATGCTAGAGTCCCCTCTTGTCTTCTAGACAATCGCGATCACGTACGACGTTCTAGTTTACCTTGTAAGGTGTAGCTGGCCTACTCGTTCTCTTATTTTCAGTATTCTGGAAGTGGGACGCGACAGGTGCAAAAAATAAACATCTTAAGTTGATAAGTCACACACTTATTTTGAGGACTATAAGTGCTCATTATATAGTAAAAGAAATAAACACCATATTAATCACATCAAGCCTTGTGTGGTGTTGCAAAAGGTTTTAGTCAAAAAAAATACTTGACGTAGAACATAGAAGACAAGTGGACAAGCACATAGGTTACTCCTACCGTATTGGTCATCTAGTTGAGACAACCAAGTATTGAAAATGGTAGAAGTTCAACGGAAGCATGGTTGGACTCGAGGAATAAAACTTTGATAGTAGGGGGTATAAAAGTTTTGATACACCCTATGTATGACATGGGCCCCTCATACTTTGTAAAACGTGTACAACATATATATATACATAAATTTTGAGAGGGCCTACATGTCATACATAGGGGGTATCAAAACTTTGATACCCCTACTGTATCAAAGTTTCTCTCGGACTCGAGTTAGGTTGTGAAATTTTTTAGATGAATCATTTCTTTTTTTATTCAAAACCTAATAATAATAATAATAATATAATATATTATTATTATTATTATATTAATTATTATATTTAGACCCTCAATTTTATACTAGCTTAGAATTTAAGTCCTAATATGTTCATTTGAAAAAATTTGTCCTAATTTTTATTATTTCTTTTTTACTATATATCTTGAACATGAGTACGAGGACAAAAATCAAGACATACTAGAAAGGAGGGTATAATGGAAAGAGAACCAAAATCTCTACTATTATAATGGAATTTCAAAACTGCTCCAAATTATGCCGTCTAAGCCCTATATATCATCAACCATTTCATTTTAAAAAAATTACGGAATAATATAATTTAAACTTTCATAGCCGAATACTCTCTTTTTTATCCACTATATCCATACAAAATTAAAATTAAAAATTAGTTAATTTTTACAATCCATAACAAATTAAAATTAAAATTAAATTATTTTTACAAATCTTAATTAAAATATAAGTATAACAAATTTAAATATTTAAATAATTTTTTGATAAGATTAGAAAGAAAAAAATAATTTGCTTTTACTAGTATAGATAGATGGTCAAATTTTTTTAAGGCTAATTATAAGGGCACATATCTTTTTGATCGGGGCTAGCCAGGATTAGGGCTAGCCAGATTGGGAGGAATTTTTACTAGGGCTATCAAAATATTCCACTCAGGGGGCTGTCCAAAGCCCACAGCCCCCCAAACCCAAAAATCACTCTCATTTCTAAATTTCACTCTCTCTCTTCACAAACCCTAGCTTTCTTCTTCTTCTTCTTCTATCCATCTTCTTCTTCTCCACCATTACCATTCTCACATCTTCATCAAAACCCTAATTTTTTTCTCATTATCATCATCTTCTTCTTCTCCACCATTTCCATCATCACCATCTCCAACAAAACCCTAGTTTTCTTCTCTTTTTCCAATTTTGATGACACCCAAAAATTAAATAAACCCTAAAATGTATGAAAATAAAGGTTAAATACTTCTTTCCTCACAAAGAATGGGAAATAAATCCTAAAATGCATATTTCACTCTATTATCAAGATTGAAATAAATTCTAACATGTTTTTTTTTCATTCGGGAATGTCGACTTTAGGACTGCCAGAAATTGTGGCAGTCCTAAAAGGAACTTGCTGTACAGCAAGTATCTTTCGGGACTGCCTCAATTTCTGGCAGTCCTCAATATGTCTAGGACTGCCAGAAATTGTGGCAGTCCTGTTGTAGAGCATGTCCCTTTCAGGACTGTCACAATTCCTAGCAGTCCTCATTACTTCTAGGACTGCCAGCAATTGTGGCAGTCCTGTTGTACATCGAGTCTATTTCAAGACTGCCACAATTCCTGGCAGTCCTCATTACTTCTAGGACTGCCAGCAATTGTGGCAGTCCTGTTGTACATCGAGTCTATTTCAAGACTGTCACAATTTTTGGCAGTTCTCAATGCTTCTAGGACTGTCAGAAATTGTGGCAGTCCTGATATGAACCCAATTATTCTACAAGTAGGATTTTTTTCCATAGTTTTCTTCTACAACTAGGATTTCATGCATAATTCTTCTATTAATAAAGAAAAATTGGTTAATAGACTAATAGATTAATAGATTATAACCCAATTTCTTCTACAACTAGGATTTCATCCATAATGTCCGAACAAGAAAAGAAAAATAAAGTAGGGTTTGGAGAAAGATCTGAGAAATTAGAAGAGAGCCAAAATCAAAATAAACTAGGGTTACAAAAATTGATGTTCTTTTTCTGTTGTTCTTGTTTTTTTTTTTTTTTCTTGTTCTTGTTCTTGTTCTTCTTCTTGTGAGGAATGGAGAGTGAGGAAGAAAACAAAAATTATAAGACTTATCTTTATACCTACCACTTGGATAGCCCTGAGTAATTTTTTCAATGACAAATTTGTAAATAATGAAAAACTAACACTTGGACATCTCCGATCAAAATGTGTTGCCCTTATAATTAGTCTTTTTTAATTAGACATGTCTAAGCTGATATAAAATTCAAATCTAAATCCTAATTATACCTAATTATTATTATTGTAATTGTACGCTAGTTTTGCATATTAAAAGGTTGGAGCCAGAGTTGAGACTTCCACATCCTCCTTATCTTTCTTATCCCATCAAAAGAGAAATATAGAGAAAGAAGAACTGAATGGCGGGAGCGGTGGCATTAGCGGGTCAGTCGATTCCTAGGGTTAGGGTTTCTTTGGGATCCTCCCTCCTCCTCCTCCTCCTCCTCCTCTTCCTCTCCAGTGGCCATGAGAAGAATAAATCGTCTCAACGAATTAGGGTTTGTGACGTCTCAGCTCTCCGGCCTCAACCTCAGCGTCTCACAACCCCTCCTCCGCCCCCACCTCGTCGCTTCTCCTCCTCCTACTAGGCCCGTCATCATCGCTCGTAATCTCTCTCTCTCTCTCTCTCTCTCTCTCTCTCTCTCTCTCTCTCGATTATTGGAATTCGATGTGAAATTGAAGGAATTGGTTTGCATTACCACTCATGCCATTTTCAATTGATAAGTTCCAATTTTTCATCTACAAAATATACTCTCCCTTAGCTTAGCTCATGGTTTACTGGTACTAGTTCTTTTTTTAAAAAATTATTCCATTCTTTAGATTATTCAATGAGGAGAGGTTTATTAACACTCCTTTTAAGGCTTGTAAGAAAAATCAGCTTTTAATGGTAGGATTTTGCTAGTAGGACACTCCAAAATCAGTGTCGCCCTTTATGAATTGTTGTGTGATATTTGTGTTCGTGCAACATACTCCCTTGCGAAAATTGGATGGACAAGGACACAATACAACTTCAATAATATTGTTTTATTTCTTTCTAATAAAAGCCAAACCCGAGGCTTTTGGGCAATAGAGATGGCAAGCGGAAGTCCTTTTATCCCGCACTGATTAGGATTTAGTTACAGGAATTGCGGTTCGTCACCACGTTGATTAGTATTCTAGGTCTACCTATATGCCAATTGGTCGTGTACGTTTTTTTGGTACGATCCTCTAATGCTCCTAGCTACCTTGATAGGAACTAGGATTTTAGGAATTTGTCACCACTATAGAAGGTTGACAGCCGGTCATAAAGACACTGTCAATTCCTTTGTGGAGCTTTCTTATGTTTTGTAAGAGGCCCCATCTTGATGGGAGAGGGCTTGGATTAGTGTTCTAAATGGCGGTCAAGGCCGCCGCCTAGACGGCGTCCAGGTGGCGCCTAGTCGCTAGGCGAGCGCTTCACACGCTTTTACCGTTGGCAGCAGAGTAGGCGGCCAACGGACGTTTGGCGGTATAGGCGGACGCCTAGGCGGAGTAATACCTAACTATATGTTTTGACAAAACAGTTTTGCAAGCATTATGGACCTATAGTTCACTTTTACAATACTGAAATGTTATACATCTTTGTTCTACAATTTATTCATGCATAAAACACTCTTAAAAATATGCATATTATGCACAAAAAACAGTGGTAAAATACAATGTCCAAAATGTATCAAATGTCTAGACGGCCTAGGCGATAGGCGGACCTTCTCCGCCGCGCACCCGCCTACCGCCCTTTAGAACCTTGGCTTGGATGGTTATTATAACTGATGACAGGTAAAACCATCAAGTTCAAGTAGAAAGTCTGAAGAAATTCAATTTCATGGATTGTTGACGTTTGACGTATTTTGGGTTTAAATACGCTACCAAACAATTGTTTGGAATACATAAGCAGCTAGCAAGTGTTTCTAGTCCAAGCTTTTCCTAGCTCTTCTTCCAGCCTTTTAAGGACTAGATACACACTTTTTACAGTCCTACTACCTATCGCAGCTTCCTTCTCCTTTGAGAAGGGTTGTGTCAATAAATCTGGAAGCCTCCTCACCTGCACCTAAAACTCCTTTGTCAGCTCAAATGATTCAGAATATTACTTTTTCTTGGCTCTTTAGTCCCTTCCTCCAGTAGTCTTAGTCATGTTCCTACATCAGCCCATAGGCAAAAGGTTCATTCCTAGAAAAAAATCAGCATCTTGCTATAGTGAGGAGGGGGATCCATTGTATTATGGAAGTGTCAAATGAAGAACATAGCGTCCTTGGTTGGCCTGGTAAAGATATAGAGGATGACATCAATTGTCTTTTGCAGAGTTAGCCTGGAGTAAGGGAATCTGCCCCCGAGCAGCCTTGGTGAGAGATAACGTCAAGATATGGACTTAATGTGACAAAGAAAACTTGGGAGGGGTTATATGAGATCTGGTTTTCTTCAAGAGCGAGGGACGATCAATAATGCTAAAGATAATGACTTTGAGGCCAACGTTCGCACTACGGGTGAGCAAATACCAACCGCTACTGAAAAACCAACCTAATACCTATAAAAAATATTCTGAAAAACCGAACTGAAATTATGAATTGATACGGAATTGCCATACCGACTAAAATATGGTATAATGGTAGTGGTAGCAGTTTGAGTGTAATACCGTACTGAAAATACCGAACCGATTGTGTGTGTGTGTGTGTGGTGTGTATATATATATATATATATATATATATATATATATATATTATATATATATAATTAATCAAAGAGCAACATTATAAGGAAGAAAATTGCATACATATATATATAATATATATATATATATATATATATAGAGAGAGAGAGAGAGAGAAAAAGTACCTAAGGTCGACCTTAGGTAAGTTACCTAAGGTCGACCTCATTTCCTCACTTTACAACATTTTTTTCTTGAATGTTTTTTTATGGGATTGATCAACACCTTATTGATTGGCAACATACCAAATTTCAAGTGATTATAATATTGTTAGCACCCTATCTATCCCTTGCAAAATCGACGGTCTAAAACTTTGCTGCTACACCGTCGATTTTGCAAGGGATAGATAGGGGGCTAAACAATATTAATCACTTGAAATTTGGTATGTTGCCAATCAATAAGGTGTAGATCAATCCCATAAAAAAACATTCAAGAAAAAAATGTTGTAAAGTGAGGAAAATGAGGTCGACCTTAGGTAACTTACCTAAGGTCGACCTTAGGTACATTTCCTCATATATATATATATAATCAAAGAGCAACATTATAAGGAAGAAAATTGTATATATTATTATATATATATATATAATATATTACAATTTTCTTCCTTATAATGTTGCTCTTTGATTAATTTTATGCTACTCTCCTTTTAATTTTATCTTTGTTTAGTTGAAAATCAGCTTCTTAGAACTTATAATAGATTTTGGTGGACTTGAGTTATGTTAAGAATTGATTTTTTGATATTTTGAGCTTATCTTTTTGTTTTGTTTTTAGAACTTAGAAGTGAATTTTGGTGTACTCGAACTTATGCTAAGAATTGAATTTAGCAATTGTGTTGGATCTTTTTAGCTCAGTTTTAGGTGTTTGCGACTTGTTACGTATTGCTCTAATAAATTTGATTAATTATTGCTTGGTTGGTAGAGGCTTGACTTTGAAATTTAATGTTTCCAACAAAAATTAAAAAATATTTATAGGTTAAGAGGTTCCATAATGGTAATGTGTTGATTGATCAAATGTTAATTGGTATACCACTACCAAACAAAAACCGACTGAATACCATTTAACCGAAACCGAAAAAACCGATTCTAGATGGTACGATATTGGTATTGATTTTTAAAATACCGATTAAAAAATACCAAAGAAAATTGACCCAATACTGACCGATTCTACCGACACTCACCCCTATTACGCACAATCCGTGTCCAAATCGGTTTCGGGCCCTTCCTATGAGTGTTCATATCAACGGTTTTGGCACTTCCTGTGGTTTCAGAAGTTTTTGTGGTTTCGACAGGAGTATCATGTTCTTCAGGAGTATCAGGTTCTTCGTCTCGTAAAGCCAAAAACGAGAAGATGTATTTTAAAAAAACTAAAGAAAATATTTGATACATATTCAAACATAATTTTATATGTTATACGTTATTTCACGTTAGTTTTAAATGAAATAATATTCAACATTGCTAAATCGTTTAACCGCTTAACCGCAATAGATAGTAATGTTTATTTGCTTGTCTTTAGACAAATAAAACCACAATAAATAGTTTTGAAGTGAACAATGTTGATACGGATGAATGTTATGAATCTACTATATACAATTTCGACAAATGATAATGGTTACAGTGTATCAATAAGGTCTTATCGACACTGTAACATTGTCAATCTTTAGCCTACTACTTTTTCATTCTCTTATCTTTCTTTCAATTTTTCTATGTTGAATTGAATGGGAAAGAGACTCTCAACACATGTATCGACCGGTATCAGCCAGTATCGGTAGCATGGGTATCGGTTCGGGACATACCAAAACCAATCTAATGCGGCCGATATGTACCGTATCGGCCGATACTGCTAACTATGTTTGAGACAAGTGATCGTGAACTTGGGATAGGTGCACTAGAAGATACCTTTGAGATAGGCTGTGAAGTTCTATTAAGATTGGGAGAAATCAAACAGGAGGCAGGAGGATGTGGCCTGTGGCAAAGCCCGACACCTTGGATCAGGGAATGGCTATCAGCTCTCTGCCATTGGTTCCTGAATGGAGCTCTTCGGTCCTTTTCAGCTTCCAACTTCGGGTTTTGGAAGATTCTCGATAGGTGGACTTGTCAATATATAGTCTTACTGCTTTTAGCACAATTACATGTCTGTCACAGTGTTCAATAGGGGCCGTGTTAATGGAAGATTCTTATAGATAGCAGCAAATTAAGGTTGGATGACAATTGCCTACAACATTGATAGTCTAGTGATAACAATTGCTGTGTGGATATTGGGTTGGTAGCATATATATGAAAGTTAAATGGAATTCTTAAGTTTCTAGTGAAAACAAACCTAAAGTGAAAAGTAACTACCATCCTCACTTCTTTCTTCCTTATGATCTCTCATTATGAGTCAGCTATTATTGATAAAGAAGAAACTAATTTAAGGTGTTTCCTTTAAGAATAAGAAACACGATCAGAACTTTTCGGAGTCGCACTACAGAATTAATGAAAACACGATCAATTATGTGGTGAAGAACATGGTTTTTAAAGCTAGGAAATAACAGTTGTTTTAGCTCATATGTCCAATGTGCCTGGAACCTAGTCTGGCTAAATGCCTCTCACCTTATTTTGTCGGGGTAATTGGCCTGTGGTGGGTCAACTTTTAAACCGCTGAATTATTTTTGTGGTAGTGGGAGGTCATAATTTATTGTTTATTATTTCTCTTTCTTTCTTTTGTTGCGAGGCCTAGGCTTCGAACCCAGGACCTCCACAATAACCCTCATGGGCCTCACCGCCCCCCGACCGCTGAGCCACCCCCTGGTGGCGGTAGGTCTTAATTGAAATTGACTAAAGTTTGAGAAATTTTGGTTGGATTGTTCAAGACTTCGGTTGTATAAGAAAGCCACTCAATAGACAGTACTAGTTGGAGTTCAAAAAGTCCAGTCAATATTACCTTAATGTTGGTCAACTTCTAATGTTTAAATGTAAATCTTAATGTCTGTTATAATTTACAATATAAATCAATTACTTAGGTTATTATATGATCATGTTGGTTGGGAAACTTTGGTAGTACATTACTAAGAGTTGAACTTCTAGGCTCTGCAGAAGTATCATACTGTTGATAAACTTTGAGTTGGGTTTCAAAACATGTATCCATTGCCAATATCCCATTTAGATTTCCGATTTCAGTCTAAAGGTATAGGCCAATGCACATACGAAGAATTAAATTGTGAACTGGGTTGATACATACCCTTTAATATCTTAGTCTTAAAAAAGAATTAGGCACATTTGGTGGTTTCTTTTAGTTCACTAATTGTGATGTTCATCATGGACTATTATCCCAGGTCGAATATGCCCATTTACGGGGAAGAAGGCAAACAGGGCGAACAAGGTTTCCTTTTCAAACCACAAGACTAAGAAGCTTCAATTCGTCAACTTACAGTACAAGAGGGTCTGGTGGGAGGCTGGCAAACGCTACCTCAAGCTTCGCCTATCCACTAAGGCACTCAAGACCATCGAGAAGAATGGCCTTGACGCAGTCGCCAAGAAGGCTGGGATCGATCTTCGGAAAAAAGACTTCAACTATTTATCTTGCTGTTGTTAAACACTGATTTTGTATGAGCTATCCAGCCATTTGCCTCTTTTCCATCAAGTAATTATTTTTTAGTCTGATAATTCTTTGTGGTTTGTGATGTGGTGGTGCTACCATGTAGCATATCTTACTGCTCTTCGATTTGGCTATGAAGAACTAAATTCTCATTATTATCACATGAATTGGTATCTGCTTGGCCATTTACCAAATACCTGATTATACCAATTATCTTACACTATATAATGATCTTACACTATATAATGAGGCTTTAAAACGGCTTAAAAGTGAGCCGTTATATCACGGTCCATCTACTTAAAAAAAAATTACGTAAAAATTGTTGAAAAAAGATTAAATTTGTCAACATAGGGAATCGAATTCAACCAAACAAGAAAACTACTTTCCACCTTAACCACGTGAGTTATACGAAATATTTAACTATAATTAGATAATATTTTTTTATCCATTATTATACGTGGCATTTACTATTTATTTATAAGATAATTTGCTAGAAACCTTGAACTTTTCTCATAGGTTCAGTTTGCTAAAAATATTTTTAAAGTTAGATTTTTCATTCTTAAACCTTTTCTTTATCTATACTTTCAACCTCAATGAAGGAGGGTTAAAAAAAAAAAATTACCCCTCCCTTTCCTCTCCCGTCAGTATCGTTGTTATTAGCACACACAACACTGACTCGCCTCATGTGATGAGGCCCCTACCCTTTTCCCTCCCACTTCTTGTTCACCCCCTTCTTGGACACAAGGAGTCTCCTGACAAGAGAGAAGGCGGCGGTGTTTCTGTAACATTCTAAGGATAGTGTACAATACCAAAAAATAATTTCTTTAACCATAAATTTTGAAGTTCCTGATATTGCAGTTTCTAAAAAATTATGGAGGCATAAATTTAGAAGTGAAAATTTCACATTAGGAATATATAAGGAGGTTAAATTTTTTGGAACCTTCCAGTTTTTGGAGTCATATGTGATCGTACAACTTGCAAATGTTTAGAAACGGACCTGAATCAGAAATAGGGGAGGAGGAAATTGTGTTTGAGGAAAATTTGGTTAAGGGTAAAATGATCATATTTTGTTTAACTAGTAAATCTCATCCATTAGACTACCTTAAATACTCTCAACTATAACTCAGTATTTTATGGGCTAATTTGTATGTTCCTAAAAGTGTAACTCAATATCCTAAGTCCTAACTAAAGAGACGATATGTCCCATCCTCTTATTACTCTATGTAACATAATTTTCTTTCTTTTCTCCTAGTACACTCCTCTATTCTTTTCTTTTCTTTTTTCAGAAAAATTCATATAGGATTAGGAAATTATGTGTATTTACGTAAAAGATGAGGAGTTTAAGAAATTTACATGCGAGGGACACATTCTCGGGACTTGGCGTCATCTTAGATGATGCCTAATTTTTTCTAAAATACTCTGACGCTATCTCAGATGGCGCCACATTTTTTTTTTTTAATACTTGGCATCTTAAATGGGGCCCAACAA
>JANAVB010003898.1:0-127163 GCA_029216955.1 Iris pallida
CGGTGAAGAGTAAATAGAAATGATTGCTTACCAAGTTCCTGACACAATGGCAATCTCCCAAGCATCTTTGTGCTTCCATTACTACATTCCTAAGTTCTGGCAACCATCTCTCTGTAACAACCTTCTCTTGATCAGCAGCTAACTTCAAACAATAATTGGCCATCCTGTAGAATTTAAAGTAATTAAGAAGCCATTAAACTCTATTTATTTATTAAACATATGACAACATGCTTAGTGAAAATGTTGAAAAGAACCAATGTCCAAAACTAAGTAATTATACAACTAGGAAGAAGGCCCATATCATTATGATGCCCTTATTACAATATAGATGATTATGTATTGGTTGATTCACGCTGGTTTCATGCTAACCTTGCTTTCCATGTGAATGCAGTTTTAAGAAGGATAAAATTGGTAGAGTAACTATTTAAATATGTACATGCACCTCCTAAAGAAGATCAACTTCTATAATTTTCACCACTAGTTTTACCTATATATTGACTTTTATGGCCGTTACTTCAGTTTCCATATCAACATGAACCAGAAACCCCTTACCTCTCATATTCGTGTTGCACACGATGAGCATGCTTTAGTAGAATGCGGTCACTATCGGCAAGGTTTCTCTGGGTATGAACGAGATTAATTGCCTTGGACAACTTTTCCAATATGCTGGCTTCAGAACCCCGTGGCTTTAAACAAAACTCCAATGAGTCTAAAATCGATGCTAGGCTAGAATTTGAGCCTTCTTCGCATATAACAAAGTTATATCCACAAGTTATAAGCATGCAAAGCATCGCAAATGCTCCCTTAAAAGATTGTCTTAACAAAAGAAAATGGAACTTCCACATATTTTGCAACCAGAGCATGCTGAAGAACAGAACAGAAACCAACATGATATTATGTAAAATCAAAATCTAAGAAATTCGTGGAGTGGGATTGTACCTGGAAGTTGAAGTTATCATAGAGAATCTTATCTGGTTGTCTCGTGGGCTTTATTGAGAAAGATTAGTCATGATTCTTCATCTTTATGGAAGTTCTGAGGACTCAATACTGATATAGACCTATATCAAGTTTTTGAAGCTCTTTATATTTGGTTGGTAAGTTTTGTTGGAAACGAAGCGCAGAAACCGTTCCCCCAAACCAGAAAGTCCTGCGAGAGAACCGAGCAAAAGCACACAAACCAAAAACGTCAAACACAATCGCAGATGCAAAGATTTTTGACGTGGAAAACCCTTGCGGAAAAAACCACGGGACGATCGGAGTCCACCCTGAAGAACCTCCACTAATGGAATAAAGAGAATACACCCTCTACAAGCTCCTCCCGATCTAATACGGATCACCACAACTCACTTGAAAGAAGAAAATTTTTGATTGCGGACTCCGAAGAACAAGAGATGCCGAAAAATTATTCGAAGCAATTTCTCCTTCACAATAGTCCTTAATCCTCTCTCGCTCTCAAAGATTGTAAAGCACTCTTGTTTTTTAGATGAGTTTTCAACTAGCATGCATCACCCTTTTATAAGCCCTTGGTAATCCATACATGGAAGGCCAATATATATGGAAACTTCCAATATGCATCAATCATATATTTAATGGAAATCCAATCATAATTGGCTTGCCATAATTGGAAGCCCAATTATATGGAAAGCTACTATATGAAGGGTACAATCATAAATATATGATCAAAGTAAATATGGAAATCCAATCATATATTTCCTTACCATATATGTTCCAAAATAGGATTCATGCATTCACCGAGCTTCTCCGACACACGGATGGCGCTCGGCGCTCGTCGCACTCCGGGATATTCTCCACATAGGTTGGGAACCCCACCTACTCCAACATTTCTCCCCCTTCATAACTATGTGGAGGAGGTCGTCATCCCGACAATCTGCCTGCAGAACTCAAACTTTCCCCTTGATAGAATCTTGGTGAACATATCTGCTCCGTTATCATCTGTATGAACCTTCTCAAGCTCCGTGTCCTTCTTTTCGACCACATTCCGTATCCAATGATACCGAGTCTCGATGTGCTTGGACCGGCTATGAAAGGTCTGATTCTTCACAAGGTAAATAGCACTCTGACTGTCGCAAAGCAAAGTATACTGCTCTTACTTCAGCCCCATTTCCTGCAACAGCTTTTTCAGCCACAACAACTCCTTGCAAGCCTCCTTCGCCGCAATGTACTCTGCCTCTGTCGTCGACAAGGCAACACACTTCTGCAACCGCGACTGCCACGATACCGCTCCTCCAGCAAATATCATCACATAGCCCAAAGTCGATCGTCTCGTGTCTACATTTTCAGCCATATCATCGTCGGTATACCCAACCAGCTTCAGCTCGTCACCACCAAAAGAAAGTCTCCAATCAACAGTTCCCTGAAGGTATCGTAGAATCCACTTGATCGCACTCCAATGTACCCTTCCAGAATTTGGAAGGTACCTGCTAACTGTGCCAACTGCCTGAGCGATGTCTGGCCTCGTACACACCATAGCATACATAAGGCTTCCCACAGCTGAGGCATATGGAACCCGCTCCATATCTTTTTTTTTCGTCCTCGATAGATGGATATTGTTCCTCAGTGAACTTAAAGTGAGCCGCAAGGGGACAACTCACTTTCTTCGACCTGTCCATCCCGAAACGCTGAAGTACCTGGTAAATGTACATCTTTTGGGACAAGTGTAGCAGCTTGGACTCTCTCTCTCTCTCGGCTGATCTCCATCCCAAGAATAGTCTTTGCTGCACCCAAATCCTTTATAGAGAATGCCACGCCCAGTTGGCGCTTCAACTCTGCTATCCTAGTGGCATTCCGATCCACTAATAGCATGTCATCAACATAGAGCAATAAAATGATGAAATCATCCTCGGCAAAGTACCTCACAAATACGCAATGGTCCGACGTCGTCCATGCATAACCATGCTCTCCCATAAACGACTCAAACTTCATGTACCACTGCCTCGGAGCCTGCTTCAGACCATACAAGCTCTTCCTCAACCGGCAGACCAAATATGACTTTCCCTTCTCATAGAATCCCTCTGGCTGCTCCATGTATAACTCCTCCTCAAGATCACCGTGGAGGAATGCCGTCTTTACGTCCATTTGCTCGACCTCCAAGTCGAAACTGGCTGCCAATGCTAACACCATCCGAATAGACGACTGCTTGACGACTAGCGAATAGATCTCATCATAATCCATGCCTTTTCGCTAACCGTAGCCTTTAACTACCAGCCTCGCTTTGTATTGAGGGCAAGTAGCATCATCCGGCTGCTTTACTATAAACACCCATTGATTTTTCAAAGCTTTTTTGCCGCACCAGCTTATAAGTAGAATTGGCGTGTAAGGAACTCGTCTCCTCCTGCATAGCCTGCATCTACTCCTGGTAGTGTTCGTCTTTCATAGCCTCTGCAAAGCTTTTGGGCACTCCCCCGTAAGTCAGTAGCACATACTCACCCGGTGAGTATCTCGTAGATGGTCGACGATCTCTGTCGCTCCTTATCAGTAGAGCCACTGGTGCTGGCTGTATACCAACAGTCTCCTTTCCTTCAGGAAGTGTCTCTCCGGCATGCTCATCCTCCTGAGGGACACCCTGACCACCATCAGCAGGCTGATGATCAAGATTGGGAGAAACTCCATGCACTGGCTCCCCCATAACTGGATCCTCTGCGATGTCCTCTGGAAACTGCTCGAAGCGAAATGACTCTAACTCAGGCAATTCCTCAGCCTCAGAAGGCGTCTCGGAATCCTGAGTGTTGGTCAAGGTCTGATCCTCGACGAATACTACGTCCCTGCTTCTGTAAAGCTTTCTTTCCACTGGGTCGTAGAGTCTATAGCCAAACTCATCCCGACCGTAGCCGACAAAGACGCATCGTCTCGTCTTCGGCTCAAGTTTGGACCTCTCGTCCTTCGGTACATGCACGAAGGCCTTATAACCAAACACTCGCAGGTGATTGTATGACGGCACTTTGTCGTACCATACTTTGTGAGGCACATCACCCTGCAAAGGAGCACTACGAGATAAATTAATAACATAAGCAGTTGTGAGAAGAGCCTCACCCCAATAACTGCCTAACAAATTTGCTTCTGACAGCAAATACCGCATCCTCTCCATCAGTGTTCTGTTCATGTGTTCCGCTACACCATTGAGCTGAGGTGTCTTGGGCGGAGTCTTCTGGTGTCATATTCCTTGCTCTCTGCAATACGCATCAAAGGGACCAATGTATTCGCCGTCATTGTCCGACCGAACACACAATAACTTCTTGTCCGTCTCTCTTCCAACAGAGGCCTGAAACTCTTTGAAAGTTGGCAGCACCTGATCGTTGGTCTTTAAGGCATAGACCCAAACTTTTCTGGAACAATCATCAATAAAAGTTACAAAGTAAGAAGCACCACCAATAAATTTTACCTTCATAAGACCGCAGACATCCGAGTGAATCAACTCGAGGAACGCCGGCTTCCTTGAACATGTGTGACTTTGGAAAGACACCATATTTTGCTTCCCAGCTAAGCAGTGCGTGCATTTCTCCAACTTTGTAAACTTGAGCCCTGGAATCACCTTCCTATTTACCAAGTAGCTCATCCCTTTCTTGCTGATATGGCCGAGCCGCCTGTGCCACAACTCGGTAGACGCATCACTGACTGCGTTCACCTCCTGTGCCCCCTGTGCGCTCCCCTCCATATAGTAGAGACCGAACTTCTTTCTTCCTCTGGCAATCACCATCGAACCTCTGGAAAGCTTCCACTGACTATTCCCGAAGAGACTGAAGAATCTCTCGTCATCCAACCTTCCAACCGACACCAGGTTGAAACGGATATCAGGGACATGACGAACATCTTTGAGAATAAGAACTGCACCCGTCTTCGTCCTTAAATGCATATCTCCAATGGCAACCCCCTTCGACACATCTCCATTGCCCATCTTCAACACTCCACAGTCGTCTGTCGTATAAGGGGCAAATTGTACTCTATTATGAGATACGTGCGCTGAAGCTCCTGAGTCCACCAGCCAAGAATTGTCATCGCAGATGAGGTTTGTGATAACCTCATAACCTAAGACGATCACATCGCCTCCACGTATCGAGGCCGCCACTGTAGTGTTCTCATCTTGCTTCCCCTTATCGCCCATCTTCTCTCTTCTCTAAGCGAAACAGTTCTGCTTGATGTGGCCCTTCTTGCCACAATGGTAATACTCCGAGTCCTCGTACCGACCCTTGGACTTCCCTCTGCTCTTGTCTCTGCCACCACCTGGACCCCTGCTTTTGTCCCTTCTGCGGCTCTCTGAAACTAGTGCCTCTGAGTGATGGGATGTGGATGAAGTGCCCTGAGAACGTCTCCACATCTCTTCATTCACTACCCCACTCTTGGTAAACTCTAGACTGACCACGTCTTTCGGAGCAGAAGCGATCATAGATACTCGTACGGTCTCCCACGAGTCTGGCAATGTACATAGCAACCAAAGTCCTTGAACCTCGTCGTCAAACTTGACTCCCATCGAGGATAACTGGTCCACCACGCCCTGGAACTCACTCAAGTGATCCGTAATAGATGCACCATCTTTGTACCGCAGACCCATCATCATCCGGATCAGGAACAGTTTGTTTATCCCGATCTTTTTTGCGTACAAAGATTTCAGCTTCTCCCATAACGTCTTCGCATGCTCAATATTGGCAACGTGGTTGTACATGTTCTCGTCAACGAACTACCGCATGTACCCACACACCTGTATATGTTCGAAGTTCCAGTCCTCATCGGATTTGTCACTGGGCTTCTCGGATGCAAATATTGGAAGATGCAGCTTCTTGACGAACAATAAATCCTTCATCTTGCTCCGTCAATAATGGTAGTTGGTACTGTTCAGATTCACCATGCGCACCGGCTTCGCGTCCATCTCTGCTTCCTGATTTGACTGCCAACTCCAGATAATTCTTTGAACCCAAAGCTCTGATACCACTCTGTTGGAAACGAAGCATGGAAACCGTTCTCCCAAACCAGAAAGTTCTGCGAGAGAACCGAGCAAAAGCACACAAACCAAAAACGTCAAACACAATCGCAAACACAAAGATTTTTGACGTAAAAAAAAATTACGGGACGATCGGAGTCCAACCATGAAGAACCTCCACTAATAGAATAAAGAGAATACACCCTCTACAAGCTCCTTCCGATCCAACACGGATCACCGCAACTCACTTGAAAGAAATTTTTTGATTGCGGACTCCGAAGAACAAGAGATGCCGAAAAATTATTCGAAACAATTTCTCCTTCACAATAGTCCTTAATCCTCTCTCTCTCTCAAAGATTGTAAAGCACTCTTGTTTTTTAGATGAGTTTTCAACTAGCATGCATCACTCTTTTATATGCCGTTGGTAATCCATACATGGAAGGCCAATATATATGAAAACTTCTAATATGCATCAATCATATATTTAATAAAAATTCAATCATAATTGGCTTGCCATAATTGGAAGCCCAATTATATGGAAAGCTAGTATATGAAGGGTCCAATCATAAATATATGATCAAAGTAAATATGGAAATTAATCCAATCATATATTTCCTTACCATATATGTTCCAAAATAGGATCCATGCATTCCCCGAGCTTCTCCGACACACGGATGGCGCTCGGCGCTCTCCGGGATATTCTCCATATAGGTTGGGAACCCCACCCACTCTAACAAGTTTGAGATATTTGAAACCTCTGTTAACAGTCTCCAGATATTGGAAGGAAGGTTGCACTTATTACTTAAAACTTTCAAGATGACATGGTTTCTTTGGTCAAGCCAAAGGTTTCAGTACATGTGTATATGCTTTTCTAAGAGCAAGGTAGTTACTGCCAAATCTCCAGGTAAGCGATTACTACTTCTAACAAATATACATGGATACGCTTTGGAATGTGAAACCATATCCAATACGGCCGATACTAATATGATTTGGCATGGGAAAATGGTGTTCGTGTCCGAACCCGTATCCATAATTGACTAGATTGTACCTGGCTTATGTAACCTGAAATAGATCATGATATATAAGACCAATTCCATGAGCAAATGACACAAGAGCATCACCATCATAATCCTCGTCGGTTACTCCATTACCAATCATGTAGCCCTATATTACATATAAGAAAAACTAAACCTTCAATCTCCTCCATTAAAATGGAAAAGTCTTTTTTGTGTTTACTCAAGAATATTTACCTTGAAGTTGATCGATCCTCGGATAAATCCTTTTAAAAATATGAATTATAATTCTGATGCTTACAAAAATCCCCAATTCCCAGCGACCAATTATTTCATGTACTACTATTTTAATCTTCTAGAAAATACTTCTGGGAAATTACTCTGATTGGTATGCATCAGCTTTAGTTTATAAAATAATGACTGCCCTGGCTCAGGGATCTTGCAGTTTTAGCACCTCCTTGACAAATGGTGAAGTCACCATTAGTTTACATGTTTATAGGAAAATCAAGTAAAAGACAAGATATCGAATGTAGAATATTTATTATTAGTTTGTTTTTACACTATACTAGAAAAATATATTGTTTAGTTTGAAATTGAATGAAGAATTGTTTAATGCATCCTTTCCTTCCAGATGAATTAGTTCGAACTATAACATTTGGTACTGTTAGCAGAGGCCTTTGCGTCCATTTATTTTGGATCATTAGATGGTGTATATTTGAACGAGCCTTATAGAAAGCAGACAGTAAAATATAGAGAAATTAAGAAAGAAAGAGGGGTAGAGATGAAGGACCTTGATGGCAACGGTGATGGTGGTGCTGACGACGTCCTGCCGTGAATCGTGATCAAATGCGCACCCTCTGTTGTCGTGAGTCGAGAACCCAAACGGATGTCGGACAAGATTAAGGTGGAGGGGAGAGAGAGAGAGAGGGTCTGTTTGGTTACCATTTATAACTCAGTTTTCTGAGTTACAAATGAAGCCCTCCCTGAAATTACGTTTGGATGACAACACTCCAAATATTACATTCACAAGTTTTTTTCAAAACTTCACTTTTAAACGCAGCTTTCCCAAAACAACAAAAACATCTTTTCTTAAAGTTGTTTACCAAAAATATACGGACCCCACCCCACATCCACCCCAACCTCCCCCAAGTCCCAAGGCTCTCTCTCCTCGTTTCTTTACTCTAGACACAAATGGAACTTCATGGAGACTCCATGGCAGAGGTGGATGCCCTCCTCTTCTAAAATATGCGGGCACCATTCCAACTCCACCCTGACCTCCTCCAAGTTCGTTGGAGACTTCGTCGCGGTAGCAGCCTCCACAGCAAGTGGATGCCGTGCTCGAGGTGGAGGCTTCGTCGGGACGTCCGGGAGGTGGAGGATGTGTTCTAGAGGCTGTCCAGGAGGTAGACGTTATGCTCGCGGCGTGTCACGACCCGCTACCCAAATTGTTGGGCCAGGCCGAGTTATGCCCAGCCTACGTTGAGATAAAACGTAGTAAGCTGTTCTAAAGACAACAGGATAAGACTAAATATGCCAGCAGTTCTATAAGTGAAGAAGAATCATAAATGCTCCAAACACAAAAGTCGTCGTATATATAGTAAAATGTCCAAGTACAAGTGAACTGAAATGTAAAACTGGATACATGTCCAGCTGCAAAATGTATAGTCTAATACATGACTACTGTCAAAAGTCTAATAATACAAAAGACAACTAGGCGAGGTTTCCCGCAGGAACATCCTCGTAAGGCAAAGCCGGGTCCTCGGCAGTAACTCCATAATAGGTGTCGCAGAGTAACTCCTCCTCAGTAAGGACACCTACAACGTTATCCTGTCAGGACGGAAGCAAGTACTGAATCTAACAAACTAGCATATGAAACATGAAAATAAACATGAGAGGAATAACTGGAAAGCATGGCATCACATAGTCTATCATGGCAAGGATACATATGTTATAGAGACAGATGTATATGTAATATTTAAAACTGTAGCAGGTACGTGATCGGTCAATAGATGTACAATGTACTGAGGCACAATGTAAATAAAATGTACATACGTACAAGTGCACAAGCATAGGTGTACATCCGTACAGAAATGCGGGATAATGGCCTACGGTGCAGATTCATATAGAATGAACTTTGCTCGGTACGATAATGGGGGCATGATCACGTACTCAACTATCAGTTTCCCCATAACCCATATTCTATCATGTGAGAGATACATAAAGACTGTTCTAAGCATGGTAGTAACTGAAAGTACAATATGTAGAGATCTAACTTGTCACTCCAAGGATCAGCATTTAACATGGTGGAGTTTGCAGTTCATTTATGTAACAATATGTAAAGTTCGTAGAAAGTACTTGCCTCTAGCAAATCAAAACAAAACAAGCTGCGATAACAGTGCTATGGATGTCCAGTAACTCGTCACTGTAGAAGTAAATACAATAACTTAGTTTTTATACTAAGTTAAAATACTATGACACTAATTGGTGCAATACGACTTGGGACTGGGCACCTAGCCAAAATGATGACTTTAGCATAGGAGACCAATGTGGGGTGACACAATACTCAAACTAACTTTCCAGGGTCTATAAATCAATAAGAAAGTCAAGTCATGAGTGCGCTACTACGAGCCACTATATCGAGCTAGGCATATATAGTAATCTGGAGTGCACCATAACAGGCCACTATCTATAATTTGGACATAGAACAATACGTGAACATAAGCATGTACCATGTATATAGAGTGTACAATCATTCTTTAACTATCCAAGGTCATCTAATCATGTTAAGAGTCTATTACAATCGAGAAAATATCAAAAACGGACAAAAACGGGCAAAAACGGACAAAAACAGCCTAAAATAGCATAAAACGGCATACCGGCGGTATACTGCGGCATATCGGCGGTATACCGGACTAAAGACAGTAAGTTTCTGGTGCCAAAAACGGCATACCGGCGGTATACTGCGGCATACCGGCGGTATACCGTTTTTCCAAATAGCAACAAAATCCAGATTTTCGCTAAAACTTGTTTCGGCCATAAAAACTTCATTTTAAATCAAAATTCGGACTTTCAAAAGTCAAAATTGAATAGAATTGAATTTCCAACAACATGGAAGTATTAGTTTTCACAAATCAAAACATTTGATAGATCAAAACCTTAAAATACTCGAAAATCATATCTAGAAACTCAGATCTATGCAATACTGTCAATCAAAACCAAAAGTGCTATATACTAAACATGTTAACAATTTAAAGAAGCAAATTATAGGCCAATAAAACTCTAGTTTCCATGGAAAATAAAAATAAAGTATGGTCATGCCACTTTTGAGCAAGATACACTTGCTTAGGTTAAGCTCCAAGCCTAATCTTCTAGTCCACCACCAAGAGGGGTACGAAACCACACTCTAGACCTCAAGGCCAAGCTCCTAGCAAAGCTCCAAGGGAAGAAAAAGGAAGAAGAAATGAAGAGAGAGTGAAGAGAATGAAAAGAGAGAGGAGAGAGAAAGTGAAAGGGTTTATATAGAAAGGGGAATTAATCTTAGACGTCGGATCGTGATCCATGTCAAAATCTAAGTCAATCATGGCCATTCAAACAAAACCAAATGTCCATTGGGTAATACGGTGCTTCTATACTATTCATGAAAATATCTAAACACTATTCATCAAAATATCCAAAACACTATTCATCAAAATATCTAAAATCAAAAATATCTAAAATGTAGAAAATCTGTCTGGACGGTATGCCGGCCAAGGAAAAATCTATAAGTTAGGAAAAATTTCAAGGCATTACGAAAACCAAGAAAATACGAAATACGCTACAAAATACGTATTTAAATTAAATGTTATTAAAAATTATAAAAACTATTTATTTATTTTTTTTTGAAATCTAGCGACTTACAAATCTTCTCTCCTTGAAAAAAATTTTGTCCTCAAAATTTATAAGGATAGAAGACTCTACAAACATTCTAACATAACAAGCAATACAAACAAAAGACTAAGGCTATTATTAAGACTAACCTCTAGGGTATCAAGCGGGAACGGGTGGTTCCCTCGCAGCGGTTGGGTCGAACAAGTAAGGATATTTCTCCCTCATGTCCGACTCCCTCTCCCAAGTAGATTCACCTGGGGAGTGACGGCTCCAAGCTACTCGTACTAAGGGTATAACCTTGTTCCTCAGTCTCTTCTCTCTCCTGTCTAATATCTCCACTGGCTGCTCAGAAACTGTAAGGCTCGGTCCGACCTCCAACTCTGAGTGATCTAGCACATGACTGGGGTCTGGAACATATCTTCTCAGCTGAGATACGTGAAAGACGTCGTGAACTCCTGCTAGGTTGGGTGGAAGTGCAACCCTGTAAGCTACCTCTCCGATCCTGCCAAGTACCTCGAATGGCCCGATGTATCTGGGGCTCAGCTTCCCTTCTCGTCCGAACCGGATCGTCCCTCTAGTAGGTGATATCTTTACTAGCACCATATCACCGTCTGCGAACTCCATCGGCCTGCGACTAGCATCAGCCCAGTGTTTCTGCCTGTCCTGAGCTACTCTGAGCCTGTCTCTGATCATCCCGACTTTCTCTGCTGTATCCGTGATCATCTCCGGCCCAAGCATAACTCTGTCTCCGACATCATCCCAAAAGAGCGGTGTGCGGTATCGTCGTCCATATAGCGCCTCGAAAGAAGACATACCAATACTGGCCTGGTAGCTGTTGTTGTACGAAAACTCTACCAAGTGCAGATGGCTCTCCCATGATCCTCCGAAGTCCAGCACGTAAGTCCTCAGTATATCCTCCAGTGTCTGTATCGTCCTCTCGGACTGCCCATTTGTCTGTGGGTGGTACGCCGTACTGAACTTGAGCCTACTGCCCAACTCCTCCTGCAAGCTCCTCCAGTAGTGGGATATGAATCTGCTGTCTCTGTCTGACACGATGCTCACCGGCACTCTGTGTAGGCGAACTATCTGCTGCATGTATAGCTCTGCCAACTTCTCGGTGAAAGCCCCACCTTGAAGGGTATGAAGTGCGCACACTTCGTCAGCCTGTCTATGATGACCCAGATGGCATCCTTCCCTCCTTGGGAACGAGGAAGCCCCGAAATGAAGTCCATCGTAATATGTTCCCACTTCCACTCGGGAATGGGTAACGGCTGCAACAAACCAGCTGGCCTGGGGTCGAAGTCTGCGAAGGCTCTCATCTGTAGACTGTGCCTCCCGGATCTGCTCCATTAAACCTGACTGAATGTCAAGTGCCATCATCTGTATCACTGATCCTGGTCGAACTAGCTCGATACCGAGCTTCTCCAGATCCTTCCGCAAATGCCGATCAATTATCAGGTACCATGCCATCGGATGCCTGCTCAGCGCATCCGCCACCACATTTGCCTTCCCGGGGTGATACTGTAAATCGATGTCGAAGTCCTTCATCAACTCCAACCATCGTCTTTGCCTCATGTTCAGCTCTTTCTGTGTGAACACATACTTCAAGCTTTTGTGGTCAGTAAAGATTTCCACACGCTCTCCGTATAAGTAATGTTTCCATAACTTGAGTGCAAAGATCACCGCAGCTAACTCTAGGTCATGGGTAGGATAATTCCTCTCATGAGTCCGCAATTGCCTAGATGCATAAGCAATCACTTTCCCATGCTGCTGTAGGACACATCCTAGCCCCTTCCCAGAAGCATTACTGTATATGGTGAAACCTCCAGAACCTGAAGGTAAAGTCAGAACTGGAGCGGTCGTCAGCCTCCTCTTCAGCTCCTCAAATGCTGTCTGGCAGTCCTCAGACCAAATGTACTCTGCGTCCTTCCGCGTCAGCTTCGTCATGGGTTCAGCTATCCTAGCAAAGTCCTGGACGAACTTTCTATAATAGCCTGCTAAACCCAGAAAACTCCTGATCTCTGAAACTGACGTCGGAGCCTTCCACGTCTCAACTGCAGCAATCTTCCTGGGATCCACCGAGATTCCATCTCCAGTGACTACATGGCCGAGAAACTCCACTCGGTCTAAAAAGAACTCGCACTTCTGCAATTTGGCAAACAATCTCTCCTGCCTCAGAATACCCAAAACTATCCGTAAGTGCTCTGCATGCTCCTCTGGCGTCTTCGAGTATATCAGGATGTCGTCGATAAATACCACGATGAACTTATCCAGATATTGGTGAAATGTCTTATTCATCAAGTTCATAAAGACAGCTGGCATATTTGTGAGACCAAAGGGCATCACCAGAAACTCTTACTGCCCGTACTTCGTGTTGAATGCCGTCTTCTGGATGTCTGCTGCCCTAACCTTCACCTGGTGGTACCCGGATCTCAAGTCTATCCTGGAAAACACCTTCGCTCCGCTCAACTGGTCGAACAAATCATCTATCCTGGGCAGAGGATATTTGTTCTTGATGGTGATGGCATTCAAGACCCGGTAGTCAATACACAACCGGACTGTACCATCCTTCTTAGGCACAAAGAGCACTAGCGCTCCCCATGGAGAAGCACTGGATCGAATGAAACCCTTTTTCAACAGGTCATCAATCTGCTCTTTCATCTCTATGGCCTCCTTGGGATTCACTCTATAGCAAGCCCGGGATACTGGTGATGAACCCGGCACTAAATCTATAGTGAACTCTACATCTCTGTCAGGCGAAAGTCCTGGAAGATCCTCTAGGAATACATCCACAAACTCCCTAATGATAGGGTATGGCGGTGCTGCGTCCCCGACTGTAGCACAACAGTTCGGCTCTAGGCTGATCTCCGGCCCTGTCCTCCTGACACTGAATGGTGTTGTGCCTGGGGGACTGAACAAAATACTACCCCCATGACAGTCTATAGATGCATGGGCATAGCTAAGCCAGTCCATCCCCAATATGATATCATAACCGAGGAGTGGCATCATAAAGAATCGCCCCTCAAACTCTCTCCCGGCTATAGTAATAGAGCATCTACAACTAGCTCTAATAGGCACTGGTCCTCCTCCCGTCATTACTCTACTAATCTCCGTAGTAGGTGTAGATACTAAATGATGTTCTTGCATAAACTCTAATGATATGAAGCTATGAGATGCACCAGAATCAAACAAACATAGAGCTAGAAAAGTATGCAAATAAACATGACCTGTGATGACGTCAGCTAAATAATCCGGCTCCGAAACCTGCTCCGGCTCTGGCTCAAGGGCTAGGCTATAAACCTTCCCCTGAAGTCCCTTCTGCTGCTGCAGATGCTGCCCAAACCTCTGCTGCTGAGTCGGGAGTGGTCCTCTAGGCTTCGCTGCTGGGCAGTTCCGAAGCTGATGGGTGGCAGACCCACAAAGTAAGTACTGCCCCAACCTCTTCCTGCAGACGGCGAAGTCATGACCTGGTCTTCCACAGAAAGAACATATAGCTCCCTTCTGCTGCTGCTGTCGGGGTCCCGGGGCTCTAACTGGCGGGGTCTGATGATGTGGTGTAGGGGGATGGTAAGTCTGCTGTGGCAGCGTCGGTGCTCTCTGCTGGAAAGCCTGACGCTTGGACGGTCCCTCATGATGTACAGAAGCCGGCCTCTTGCTAGACAGAAGATGCTCCTCGATGCTCCGGACTAACTCTAGGCTCTGGTAGTAGTCAGTCGTACCGTTTGCTACTATAAGAATGCCAATGTCTGGAACTAGACCATGGCAAAACCTACGGGTCATCTCCTCTGGATCAGCAACCAGACTAGGAGCAAAACGGCTCAGGCGACTAAACTCTGCCGCATAGTCATCGACAGAATGGTTCCCCTGCTGGATGTTCTGGAATCGTAGCCCCATGGCTACTCTAGCAGTGGTCGAGAAGAATTTCTTCTTGAACTGGGTCTTGAATTAGTCCCAGGTGGCTCTCCCTCTCGCAAACAACGGCTCATTCCTGAACCAGACTCCGGCTAAGTCTATCAGCAGAAATCCTGCTGCCTCGACCTGAAGGTCATCCGGCATCCTAACTCCCAGAAGCTTTCTCTCTACTGAATCTAGCCAGTCATCAGCTACTACTATGCCCTCAGTCCCTGAGAACTCCTTCGGATTCAGACCCATGAAGTCCTTGATCGTCCCCGCTCTCTGCCGTGGCTCTACATGTGGTGGGACCACGGGACGTCCCTCAGAACGCTCCATGCTCTGGCGGAGTAGGGTAGTCTGCTCCTGATGGGTTGTTAGGAACCCCTGGATCAGTGTGAGCAGCTGGGTCCCGTCGAGTGTGACGGAAGCCTGGGTGGGTATAGTGATAGGGGGTGGTGGAAGTATCGGGTCCTGCCGGGTCTGCGATGTGGAAGGTGGTGGAGGTATCTGGGTTGGTGGATTTGTGGAGTGGGGGAGTGTGGTAGGTGGAGGTGTATCAGTCAACTGGTCAGCTGACTGGATATGGAGGGCCCCGTTCTCCGGTGTAACATGCTGGGATGAACGAGTAAGCACCATCTAAATTACAAATAAAAAGTACTTATAAGGACTTATTTAAAGTAAGCAATCACATGCAAGAAAATCTAACTATAGTAGCAAACATGCGATATATTTCCTATGTTGCAATCCTAGCATTCCTCTAGGTGTTCTAAGCGTCATTCCTAATGTTTGTCTAATTATCTTAAGTTCCTAATTGCAGGCATGCTTGGTACACTAACGTAACCAAACAATTTAGTCGAGACCTACGTAGGCCACCACTAAAAACATGTCACGATCCGCTACCCAAATTGTTGGGCCAGGCCGAGTCATGCCCAGCCTACGTTGAGATAAAACGTAGTAAGCTGTTCTAAAGACAACAGGATAAGACTAAATATGCTAGCAGTTCTATAAGTGAAGAAGAATCATAAATGCTCCAAACACAAAAGTCGTCGTATATATAGTAAAATGTCCAAGTACAAGTAAACTGAAATGTAAAACTGGATACATGTCCAGTTGCAAAATGTATAGTCTAATACATGACTACTGTCAAAAGTCTAATAATACAAAAGACAACTAGGCGAGGTTTCCCGCAGGAACATCCTCGTAAGGCAAAGCCGGGTCCTCGGCAGTAACTCCATAATAGGTGTCGCAGAGTAACTCCTCCTCAGTAAGGACACCTACAACGTTATCCTGTCAGGACGGGAGCAAGTACTGAATCTAACAAACTAGCATATGAAACATGAAAATAAACATGAGAGGAATAACTGGAAAGCATGGCATCACATAGTCTATCATGGCAAGGATACATATGTCATAGAGACAGATGTATATGTAATGTTTAAAACTGTAGCAGGTACGTGATCGGTCAATAGATGTACAATGTACTGAGGCACAATGTAAATAAAATGTACATACGTACAAGTGCACAAGCATAGGTGTACATCCATACAGAAATGCGGGATAATGGCCTACGGCGAAGATTCATATAGAATGAACTTTGCTCGGTACGATAATGGGGGCATGATCACGTACTCAACTATCAGTTTCCCCATAACCTATATTTTATCATGTGAGAGATACATAAAGACTGTTCTAAGCATGGTAGTAACTGAAAGTACAATATGTAGAGATCTAACTTGTCACTCCAAGGATCAGCATTTAACATGGTGGGGTTCGCAGTTCATTTATGTAACAATATGTAAAGTTCGTAGAAAGTACTTGCCTCTAGCAAAGCAAAACAAAACAAGCTGCGATAACAGTGCTATGGATGTCCAGTAACTCGTCACTGTAGAAGTAAATACAATAACTTAGTTTTTATACTAAGTTAAAATACTATGACACTAATTGGTGCAATACGACTTAGGACTGGGCACCTAGCCAAAATGATGACTTTAGCATAGGAGACCAATATGGGGTGACACAATACTCAAACTAACATTCTAGGGTCTAGAAATCAATAAGAAAATCAAGTCATGAGTGCGCTACTACGAGCCACTATATCGAGCTAGGCATATATAGTAATCTGGAGTGCACCATAACAGGCCACTATCTATAATTTGGACATAGAACAATACGTGAACATAAGCATGTACCATGTATATAGAGTGTACAATCATTTTTTAACTATCCAAGGTCATCTAATCATGTTAAGAGTCTATTACAATCGAGAAGATATCAAAAACGGACAAAAACGGGCAAAAACGGACAAAAACAGCCTAAAATAGCATAAAACGGCATACCGGCGGTATACTGCGGCATACCGACGGTATACCGAACTAAAGACAGTAAGTTTCTGGTGCCAAAAATGGCATACCGGCGGTATACTGCGGCATACCGGCGGTATACCGTTTTTCCAAACAGCAACAAAATCCAGATTTTCGCTAAAACTTGTTTCGGCCATAAAAACTTCATTTTAAATAAAATTCGGACTTTCAAAAGTCAAAATTGAATAGAATTAAATTTCCAACAACATGGAAGTATTAGTTTTCACAAATCAAAATATTTGATAGATCAAAACCTCAAAATACATGAAAATCATATCTAGAAACTCAGATCTACGCAATACTGTCAATCAAAACCAAAAGTGCTATATACTAAACATGTTAACAATTTAAAGAAGTAAATTATAGGCCAATAAAACTCTAGTTTCCATAGAAAACAAAAATAAAGTATGGTCATGCCACTTTTGACAAGATACACTTGCCTAGGTTAAGCTCCAAGCCTAATCTTCTAGTCCACCACCAAGAGGGGTACGAAACCACACTCTAGACCTCAAGGCCAAGCTCCTAGCAAAGCTCCAAGGGAAGAGAAAGGAAGAAGAAATGAAGAGAGAGTGAAGAGAATGAAAAGAGAGAGGAGAGAGAAAGTGAAAGGGTTTATATAGAAGGGGAAATTAATCTTAGCCGTCGGATCGTGATCCATGTCAAAATCTAAGTCAATCATGGCCATTCAAACAAAACCAAATGTCCATTGGGTAATAGGGTACTTCTACACTATTCATAAAAATATCTAAACACTATTCATCAAAATATCCAAAACACTATTCATCAAAATATCTAAAATCGAAAATATCTAAAATGTAGAAAATCTGTCTGGACGGTATGCCGGCCAAGGAAAAATCTATAAGTTAGAAAAAATTTCAAGGCATTACGAAAACCAAGAAAATACGAAATATGCTACAAAATACGTATTTAAATTAAATGTTATTGAAAATTATAAAAACTATTTTTTTTTTTGAAATCTAGGGGCTTACACGGCGGTCGGAAGGTGGAGGCTTCGTCGGGGCTCCCACGGAGGCCTGGAGGTGGAGGCTTTGTCGGGGGCATCCTGGAGGTGGTGGTTGTGCTCGCGACGATGGCCTCCACAGTAGGTGGAGGCTGTGCTCGAGGTAGAAATTTCGTCGGAAGGTGGAGGCTGTGCTCGATGTGATGGCTGCTTCGGGGCGGCGGAGGTGGAGGCTGTCCCGGAGCATGTTAGGACACAGAAAATAATGTGACACAAAATATAGGACATAAAATTTAGGGGACAAAAAATAATGACACATGATAAGTTGAAAAATATTTTCTAAAAATATTTTACGAAACAAAATTTTTATTGTTTGTTTCAGAAAATTATTTTTTAGATAAAAGTAACCAAACGCAAATTCAGAATATCTATACTCAGAAAACAACTATAAAACTTACTTTCAGAAAATTATTTTGAGAAATTTTTTTCAGAAATTATATCCGAACAGACCCTCGGAGTCTTTGTGTTTGTTTTAGAGAAATGAGGGAGGAAGAGAGATGGGGAAAATACTCTATGAATCGGCTGAGAGGGGCTGGACACCAACATGAAAATTTTGGAGTGAGAAATAATTTTTGCATGACACTATAAAAATGTCATCTAATATTTTATATTAGACAACATTTCAATAGTGTTGTTGAATTCATGTCTACGACACTTTTAAAAAGTGCCATAAATGATAATAAATATCTCGTTACCACGACATGTTTTAGTAAGATGTCAATTAATATTTTTAATGACACATATTTAAGAAGTGTCGTCCATAAAGTGTCATCGATAATCATTTTTGTTGTAGTGATTTTGTAAATAGGACTGTCGAGAAATGTTACAGTCCTAAAAAAACAAAGGACTGTCACAAATCTTACAGTCCTGATTATTTATAGGATTGTCCAATTTTTTTGTAGTCCTGATTTCCTGCAGTACTTTTCGTATTCCATTTCGTTTAGTTTTATTAACTTTAATTTATATTATAGGGGTTATCATCTTCCGAGAATGTGGTACCTCTTCCAATTGTCGTTGATGTAGGCAATTTATTCTCGACTGATATTTGCTTTGAATCAAGTGAAGAAACATTACATTGGTGTCGAGAAGTTGGACAGAAAAACAATATAGTTATTGTGATATCTAGATCGGTCTGAAACCGTTCGGGACAAAAACTTTACAGCTTGGATGTGAAAGAGGTGGTTTGTTCAGATGCCATGGGAAGAAAGATACAGTTCTCCAAAGAAAAGTTCCAAACAAAGACGTTGGTACGAAAAAAGTGGTTGTTCATTCAAGATCCACATTATAAACGTAGAAGATGCGAAGTGGATAGTCGAAGTCAAGAACGGAATCCACAATCATGTTATTGCCGAAGCACTTTTGGGTCATCCGCATACCGGACGGTTGAACAATATTTAGAAGAAGATAGTCCAAGATTTGTCCAGTTCTGGAGTTGCACCGAGATAAATTTATTCCATCATATGACATGAAGATAAGAAGAACAAATCAACAATGAAGTCAATCTACAACGCACTATCCAAATCGAATGCCAATAGGAAAAAAAATCAAGAATGCGATGGAGGAAGTGTTGAAGTTGATTGCCGATAATCATTATTGAGTACCATAGAAGACATCCTTAGAGTAATGAAGTCATTTTGCTATTTTGGGTTCATCCCGATTGCACATATATGGCTAGGTCCTTCGTCGACGTATTAATTCTTGATTGTACATATAAGACCAATAAGTTCAAGATGCTTCTCTTTAATATTGTTGGCTCCACCTCTATGGGAAAAATATTTCCAGTTGCTTTTTTACTTCATGAAGAGTGAGAAACTTGAAGACTATACATGTGCGTTGGAAAAACCTAAAACACTTTACACTGGTCATGGAGAGCCATCTCTTTTTGTTAGTGACAGGAAATATACTCTAATTAGTGCTTTAGGCATCGTGTTTCCTCAAGCGCATACACTACTATGCACTTGACATGTCAATCGTAATATCCAATCCCAATGTAAGTTGAGATTCAGAAAGGTGGATGGTATACTTGACATGGACCATTTCGAAGAATTCTTCAATGATTCATGTATGATGAGCCTGTACGAAAGACAATTACGATGTCGCATGGTACTTGTTCAAGGAAAAGTGGGAGACGAGGGAGCCGACATGTATTTCTTACATCAAAGATGCATGGCTAGAACCGCACAAAAAATATTTCGTCTTAACATGGACGAATGTGTTGAAGCATTATGGTACGACAACTATTAACCGTGTCAAAGGAGCACACTCAACATTAAAACAACATCTAAGGTCATCTCTCGGCAACTTTTTCTGTTTGGCAAGCTATAAATTTAATGGCAGACCGGACGATAAACAAAATTAAGGCATCATTTGAGATGATCTTAAATTTTGTCAAGCATGAGCTTAGAAAGGAACCCAACTTGGATGCTTTAATGCATGTGATATCTCATAAGGCGTTGGGATTACTACTTGAGGAGATTGATAGGTCATAGTTTGTCGGGTTTGATCCCGAGGTCTGCCACATATTTATTTGCTAATAGGTACAGGATAACTATTGTAGTTATTTTGTCGAGTATTAACAATAATTTCTTCCCGATGTGTGCTCTGCCGACTGAGCACAGACAATCTAACCTATGTACTATAGGGCATCTTGGGAACCACTTTTTTATACCAAGGTTGATCGGTAATTCTCTGATTCCTCCTTCTTCAATATTTTGGTACAAATATGCACCGAACGAAGCAATCGCTTGGACGACACCTTTTATGGATCAAATGAATCTCTATAAGAAGTCGTTGAAGATAGATGAGCCTAGAGACTTGCATATCGGCCACTTCGACGTCGAAATCGACTGATACGACATCTTCAAGTACTAGGATGTTGAAGATGGAACATTTACATTTTATACTTTTGTATTATTTTGTATATTGTTGAACTATTGTATCATCTTACGTATTAGTTGGTATCATTTTGTATATTGTTGAACTTTTGTATATCAATATCCATGTCAAAATTTTAAACTTTTGTATTATCTTACATATTTGTGTATCAGTATTTTCTGCATAAGTAGGACTGTCAACTAGTTGGCAGTCCTAGTTTTATGTACGTCTGTCAACTTTGTTGGCAGTCCTACTTTACTTTAGGACTGCCAACTTGTTTGACAGTCCTAAACAATTTATACAAAATCTCTCCAAATATAGAGTTTTCTTTAGGACTGTCAGATAGTTGGTTGTCCCGCTTTACTTCATGACTACCAACTTGTTTGATTGTCCTAAACAATTGTATACAAAATCTCTCCAAACAGAGAGTTTTGTTTAGAACTGTCAGATAGTTGGCAGTCCTACTTTACTTCAGGACTGCCAACTTCTTTGACAGTGCTAAACAATTTTATACAAAATTTCTCAAACATAGAGTGTTGTTTAGGACTGTCAGATAGTTGGCAGCCCTAGCTTTATGTTGGCAGTCTTGCTTTACTTCAGGACTACCAACTTTTTTAATAGTCCTAAACAGTTTTATACAAAATCTCTCCAAATATAGAGTTTTGTTAGGACTGTCAGATAGTTGGCAGTCCTAGATTTATGTAAGACTGCCAACTTTGGCAGTCCTACTTTACTTCAAGACTGCCAACTTCTTTGAAAGTCCTAAACAATTGTATACAAAATCTCTCAAAAAAGAGAGTTTTGTTTAGGACTGTCAGATAATTGGCAGTACTAACTTTATGTAGGACTGCCAACTTTGTTAGAAGTTCTACTTTACTTTAGGACTGCCAACTTCGTTGACAGTCATAAACAATTTTATACAAAATATCTCTAAACAGAGAGTTTTGTTTAGGACTATCAGCTAGTGGGCAGTCCTGCTTTATACAGAAAACACTGATACTCTGATACCAAAGGATAAACTTAGGTACTAGGATACCACGTAACTTAATCACATATAATGATACGAATACAAGAATTTAGAACCAATATCAACCACTTTTCATAAAATCACATGTCCATATATTCAAGAACATAAAATCACATGTCCACATATCCAAGAACATAGTATCAGATAGACCAAATTTTTATCCAAACAAAGTCAAAAACAAAAAAAATACTAATTATCATGTCGGGCCTTCGTACGTTGCTCTCTATTTTCCATGAAGGAAAAAATCTGGAGATTTGTCGATGCACTCCATCACCTCACAGATTTTAACATAGTTTTTACCCTTGTATTGACGGAGACTTTTTGCCAACCCCTTCACTTTTTTACCCTACAAATGATGCGACATAAATTAAGTTAGGAATGTTAACAAATTGGAAATCTTTCAAGTCTACAAATTTGGTCCTCACCATCTTCAGCAGTGTTGCATAGAGGACATTTTTGGCAGGAAGAGGTTCCAGGACTCCTACAATATTGGGCCTTGGCATGTGAGGGTTCAACAACGTAGTATGTCTGACACCAGCATAGTATGTCATGTAGTCGTCACTGCAGTCCGACATCTCAACCATTGGTTGTCTTTCATATTCCCAAATCACATGTCATTGCCACTCGGAGTAGAAGTCCGTGACCCAGCCGAATTCAGATGGGATATAATTCAAGGGTTTCGTCCCTCTTAGAGTACTTACTAACTTCAATGTGTGCTTCAGTACCGTTTGTACGAAGCCAAATTGACGAATGACTCTATCAGGCATGTAAGACTCCTTGATATCATAGCAAGTTATCATACCATGAAATAAAGCTATTGGATGCATTGGGCGACTACTTCCTTGTAAATCCGGTATAGGTGCCAAAGTATCTATAAAAAAAGTAAATTGTGCGTTCGTAACTTAATTTAGTAAATTAGTATCACCAAAAGAATCTAACAAGAAATATGCTACCTTCTCACCTCTTCTACCACCAAATTTTTAACTGCAATATGAATGGTGGCCATTGTTTGAAAATGTTTTGCATCAGCCATAGTTGGCCTCCATTGGTATATTCTAGAAAGGTGCTCAACGTAGTCTTTGTTCTCCTTAGCCCATTTCAGCATCGGAAAGTGCTCGTATATCCATGCCTGTATAATTATTAAAATACTAGTCAATAATTTAACAACGAAATTTCATATATGAGATTAACTGGGAAGAAATTTCCTTACATAGAGTAGAGTCTGGCATCCTGCAATTGCCTTCGTACCGACGCAAGATGCTGCACCAAGCTCGCGGTAAAGATATATATGCTAGTAGACCGCTTCCCCAAGATATCTCTTCCATGTTATCAACGTCAGATAAATTCAGAAGATATCTTGCATGAATCAATATTCCGAACTTGTCCGAAATGCCGACGGATCCTAGGATGAAAATGACGTATCCATGGGCCACCATGTCAACATTATTATCTACGGCCTTCGTGTCTCTGAAAGAATCCTCCAAATATTTTAAAGGAATTTCGTAGGACTTCTTGAAGTCTGAAAGGGTTGTAAAACTCCTAGCATCAACTCTAAGAGATTCTGACACATATTCTACGATATTCTCATACCACTCAGGGTCTTTCTCAAAGAAAAGTTCATTCGTCATGACCTGACCTGCAACATTAAGGCCCAGTATATTATGGACGTCATCAAGTGTAATCGTCATCTCCTCGGTTGGGAGATGGAAAGTGTTGGTTTACGGATGCCATCGCTCTACGAATGTTGATATAAGAGCACTGTCCATCATCTTATAGGCGTATCTGGCCAAATTGTGCAGGCCGGTAGGAATGATCTTGTTCATTAAAGCTTCCCCTAACGTGTCAAAATGCCAACTACTGGATTTCTTCTCGTGGCTCACACTACAAGAAAATGCATGTTCAACAACATAAACAATATGTAGCGCAAAGTTAGATTTGTGTCGCAAAAGCGTTTCTGCGACATATCTGGCTTTGTCCCATACATATCGCTATAGCCTTGTCTGGAAAAGTCTTTGGCGACACGAAATCACCCATGTCGTGAAATGTAACCACTTTTGACGACATATCATATTTTATATTTAAAGTAACTTTTGGCAACATGTGTCTTATATGTCGCAGAAATGTGATACATTAGCAACATAACACATGTTGCCAAAAGTATAGTTCTTTATTTTTTTTATTATAAAAATACTTTCTGCTACACAATTTGATGTCGTAAAAGCTAATATAGCCAAATATGAAAACACTTTTTGCTGTACAATTTGATGTCGCAAAAACTAATTTATATTTTTAATATTAATTTATAGTAATTTTTATTTTTGCATATTTACCAACATAAATATAAAAAAATTATTTCGAAAGTAACTTATAATCGTTGAAATTTGTATTCAAAGAACTTGAGAACAAAGAGCAACAAGTTGTCATAATCACAACATGATATCCAATATAATGTCTTCAAACATCTATTCATAAAATAATCCAATAATACAATATTTTAACAACTTCATGTAACCCATTCAAGAAGAAATGTACCGTATTCCACAAATATACTATATTCTAGCTAGACAAATATAATATAAAACAAAAAACATGAATTGAATGCCTTCCAAAAAAATAGCCTTCAATAGATCTCATGATATGAATGTCTTCTCCCCAACATTGGCTTGTTGTCTATGTGTTTCTGCAAACAAAAATTAAAGAAAAAAATTGTAAGTAACCTAAAGAGTAATGCTATCTAACATAATTACTGGTATGGACAAGGTACAAACATGTTGGTATTAAGGAAAAGTAGCATAATCACATTATGAAGAAAGAAACCAAGAAGAAAATTGAATAAAGTGAGGTATATACAAAAAATTGAATAACCCATTAGAAATTGGACAATTTGGTGTAGTGATAGAGGGAGAAATTTGTTGCACTGAGATCTGATAGAAATACAATTGCCTAGAAAGCATTGTTGGATATTAAAAAAGAGATAAGAAAAGAAAAGAAAAATATTGAAAGACATTCCATTTGTAGTCAGATTTATCAAATGAATACAAATTTGGCTACTGAAGTATCAATAAAATAATTTACAAGTTCTAAAGGATAGGTAGGAGTACCTGCCACACATCATATGTTGTATTCAAAGTTGGGGTCTTAATATTGGACACAATATTCTGCGGGAAGAAGCACTGCAAAAAATAATAACAGCAAAGAGATCAACAATCTAAACACTACTCCATATATCATTTCATCGTCAAATTTTGTTACAACTTTAAGAGTACCGAAGTTGCGTCCATGCTGGAAGTACATGTCTTAGGAAAACTCCTTGCTGAACCCTATACATCAATGGGTATCATTAGGGGCCACAGTCATATTATAGTGAACAAATAATAAGAGCAAATAAGTAATGAATCATATATGAAACAAGCAAGCAGGATATCACTCTAGGTGCAAATGGCATTCATTTTTATCACAGTTACACCTTTCAGCTATATTTATAAAAGTTTATTGCATTGCCTATGAAAATATGTCGCAGTACCTGTAAGGTCACTATACCTTCAAAGAAAGATCTCAGGAACAGCCCACCACCCACATCAACACTAGATACAGAAATAAAAGAGAGAGAAAGCACAAATCTACAAAAAGTAATATTTATGCAAGAAGACAAGAAATAATAATGTTTTTTTATATATGGATACAAGTGATCTAGGAAGCACGGACACTCCAAAGTTTTGAGCTGTGTCGTGACGGACGAGTATCGGACACACCACGGACACTCCAAAATACACTAGGACTTGCCAAATAGGTGTCGTTTTCGTGACTGTCCTACCGTGTCGTGTTATATCTGTGTCCATACAACATAGCAACTGATTCAGCAAGAAGATTCAATAAAATTAATATTTAAAATAGATAGAACATAAAGTCTCATGATATATGAATCATATGAATCAAGAAACATGTCAGCATCAGCAAGGCACTTGACTTTAATACTTTCTGAAATAATGCTCTAAATTGATCACAATGTTGTATGGTTGCTAGACCTCCAGCAGATCAGCCAGCTAGAAGTGCCTGGAAATAGTGTTTCATGATATCACTATGAAATCTAAAACTGTGATAAAAAGAAACAAGAAAATAGTATAAGGTTTACTTGGTCCGCATCTTGCATTTCCTTTGACAATGGATCTCCCTATTAACTATTCTGGTGTCTGACCCATCACCCACATCTTATAAGAGAGATGTAAAACACAAAAATAATCAATACTTAAAAAGTCACAATTTCTACCTTCCCATAAGCAAGAGCGCAGACAAGAAAGAAATAAGCACACATGTTATTGCAGGTCTTTACTGACTTGTAAAGTGGATATTCACAAGACTAAACAAGCATGGTACCTGTAAACTTCCTATTGCAATTGGACTACACAAAAGGTTACCACCAAGCAACATGTTTAAAAACCTTCTTTATAGGAAGACCTGTCATATACCATGTAATTTTCAAGCCATAGATTGGGTACTGCGCATCAGTGGTAAAAGGATTCGAATAGTGAAAATTGTTGGGAAATGAACCAAATTTAGAAAAACTTAATTGTGATTTCCTGCAAGTGTAATAGGAGCATAAAATAAGACACCTAGCCATAATGTTGTATTAGGACAAACCATACATATACACTCAAAAAATGGTGTCAGCAACAGATTATGTATTTCACAAATTAAGATAAAGGCAATATGTATACAATGTATATATATCTCACAATGGTTGTCTAAGTCTATACTCCTACAGGTGACATTAAAATGAAAATGCAACAAAAACAACAAGATATGTCAAACAAAATCAACTTGTCCAATTTAGGAAACAATATCATCGGGGTAAACAAAGAATACAATGTAATAGCTGTAGTTGGAATTGTAAGTAAAAAGAGGATAAAAGAAAACATGTGTATGGTCAACAGAAAACAAGTCATTTAGGAACACAAAGTAAAGGCCTATTTTTGGTATTCAATAGTTGAAAACGAACCTGTTGTCATTCTTCCACTGCTTCCCAGCCATGATATGGTACAGCCATCACACTGATATCCAATATCTTCGGCATGCTTTTTGGTGACAAAAATTCTTTTAACATCCTTAGAGAATGAAAGAAATGATCGTGGTGTAGGATCCTTTCTTTTTTTAAGCAATTGTATATCTGATTGAAAATTAGTGAAAGCAACAACAGACATTTGGGATCACAAAAAGCAAGATAAATCAGATAAAATTGATCACAAGTACACTAGTGCACACATATTATGAGCGAAGGTTCTCTGAAGTTCCTCTCCCCTCGATCCATAACCCGAAGTAGACAAGAGAAGTAAAATAAGGGAGCAGCTTTGTCCCAGATTGTGTGTTAGTACATGAAAAGGAATACCACAACTAAATGGTTTGCAAGAACATATTTCTAATATTGGGAATCTCGATCATTTTCAAAATTTTGTTCATTTTCTGAGTAGACATTATTTTGAAATAATTTATAGAAAAGGTTAGGTCAAGCTTGAAATAGAAAACATAGCAATATACAAGTTGATTTGGGGACAAAGGTTTTCCTTCTTCACGCACAACAAAGTCAGAAACTAACTCTACAACACCTGCACTCCAAAGAAATAAAATAATTTTTACTATTCAGAAGATTAACACTATAATTTACTCTAATCAATTGGTATAAGATTGCCAAACAACAGAGAAAGTTTTGATCAGGCGAACATGCATTCCCTGTTTGCGGAGAAAAGGTTCTATTTCATGTACGAATTGTTCCTGGGGACCCTCCATTTCATGTGTGAATTGTTCTTCTCTATGACTTCACAGATAAGGTTCTCTAGTGCGTAGCAGCCTTCCTTTCCTAGCCAGGTCTGTTTATTATGTCAACATCATCAGTACTGCCTTGCTTATTTCTACAAAAGAAACTGATCCTCCTACTTGATCTATGAAGGAAGTTCCTAACACTATTCTAATCTCCATTGCACATATTGATTGTATGAATTCATAAATTGGATACTAAAACTTCCATTCACACATCATTCACAATCCTACTTTATTTTTCTCTTCAAGGTTCTGTATTATGCTTTTCCTTTCATGTTTGTAACGTTCATAATCTCCATGTTGTATTGTTGCAGACAACTTGATCACTGATTTAGTTTGATACATGATATCTGCTTTGTTGTCCATGTTTAGTTCATGAGAACCTCTTGTGTAGTATGGTAGAACCCCATGTGTAGTTCTATTTTATGAGAACAAGGAAGCACCAAATTAGGATCACCTAATCCATCATATTCCACTAGCCAACTTGAGGCAAACACTCCTTTTCTTTGCCAGTTTCATGGTATTTCAGCTTCAAGATCAAATTTCATTTAAAAATTACATCAGCATGGAGGTCTGTACATTACCCATGGAGCAAATTGCAGTTTCCGCTAATCAGGTGACTATATTAACGAGGTCTGTACATTACCCATGGAGCTGGAAGCACTCAGCACTGATGCTGATTCCGAATTCTTTTGCATAAGGATCTTGCTCGTTACCATTTTGATGAACTGTCTGAGAATGACAAAATAATGTTAGGAAAATATTGTCCTCTGTTTTCTCGAAGCACATATAAGATTTATATTGAAACTAAGAAGAAAAGATTTCATCGTTATTTGGAATTAGACAACAAAAGCGCCATAATATATGCTAATTATAGAGTACTCCCACCATTCAGAAATAGCTGACTGGAGTCCAAATTGCCTATCGTCATCCCTGTGGCAACCATTATGCACTCTAATTCAACCCCATATAACCACTGCTTCGTTAAAAGGTCAATGGTGTATATGGGATGATATCCAATTCTAAAGCAGGGTTCGTCGCAATTAATCTAGGTTTTGCTGACTGAGCTACAGTAAAGTATAAGCTAAATTTTTGTGGACATCTTGATCCAGTACTCAGCTGATTCTAATACAAACTCAAACCAAAGTTTCAGTACAACGAACCAACTTAGAAGATCACTAGTATACACAATCTATTATCTAAATAATATTCATATCAAAATTTTACTTTTGTGTGAACTTTTATTTTCCAAATTATCTCAAAGTTAAACAAACATGTACTTGAACATCTCCATTTAGCTGTATTATGAGTATTAAAATTTTGAACAAAAGCATATGCATAAGTTCCATATATTCATTGACAAAATTATTATTCTCTAAATTGAATATTTCTAAATTCTTCTCATTATGAATATAGTATTGGGATCTTATAGTTAAGATTATGAACAATAGCCCTATGCAATGTGAAGAATTATGTAAATGCAATAAATTCATTATCTTATCAAACCCAAGCTTAAGTTCAATACTGATTTAACTTCTACCTTGAAATATGTCTGTTTAGAAGAAAACATCTAACAAAAATTGCACGAAGTATTATTAAAACAATTGTATCACTGCTCTTATTAAATTTCTATTCGTTTAATAAGATGTCTGGTATGGACTCTTAAATGTATAGATACTCCTATAGCCATTCATATGAAATAACCAAAACAAGTTCATATGACATCTCATAGAACTATTATGATTTAAATATAAGAAAAAATTTGGAAGTATAAACATAATTTCATAAATTATTTGTGTATCTTTAAATTGATCTATATAAAGAATTGCATAACCGTATTTGTAAAATATTATGACAGGATACTTGGGAACTTTATATGCACTTCTATATAGGCCAAAAAGGTTCCATAAGGCATGCAAATGAAAGTAAACTAAACAAGTTGACATTTTAGCCAATAAAGTTTTGATAAGTTTCAATTAATCTCTGCTTTGGGGGGAAGTGTCGGCCAGTTTCAGGCATATTTGAAAAAAAACTAGGAACTTCCAGTTGATAACAATGTCCGGAGGAGTTTAGAGGCACCTTATAGTAAGCAAAAATCTCTTCATTCTAGGTCATGCGAAGGGGTCCAGTACTTCAATCCAAATCATAAAATTATTTTAAAAGACAAAGGGAGCTCTGAATGGTTTGGAATTTGCACCATTTTTTTTGTCTTAGTGGACCAAAATATGACAAAGTTCCTTTGAATCCTAACAACAAAGTTCCTATCCAATAATTGTATATATTAAAAATAGAGACACCTATCAATTAAGCCTGAAAGAGCAACATTTGCACTAAATACAGGGATGTTGAAAGTACGATTTTGAAATTTTCATCACATTAACACTTCCTTTGAAAAGTTCAAAATCATTACGAAAATCCATGCTCTCCTTAGCCTTAGGATGCACTAGTTACTGAATCTTGACATTAGATAAAAGAAACTAGCCAATTGATTGGTGAAGTGTATTATCACATCATTAGAAGAAAACAAAAGGTAAGTTGATGGCCTGATGCACCTTGCATATAAGTTTCAAGTACCCATCATGTTACTTGTATTTGGAATTGCCACTGTATCATGAACATATAAATCCCCAAGAGTAAATATTTATAAAATATTTCTTTGTAGTAACAGAAGACCCATAAAAAGAAATAAAAAAAGTGACAGCAGCAAGGAAGGAGAAAGTTAGGTTGCTTGACACATGCAAAGTAACGGGTACATATATAAAGGATAATGGTTACATAGTGTCGATAAGAAATATTATTGTCACACTTTAGCATTTCGATCACAATCAGATTCAAAACATTACATCAGTGAATTATTGCATTGACAAATCATTGTTTTGGTGCTATTTATTCCCTTCTTCTTTTTCTTTTCTTTTAACCATTTCTTTGTTGAATTCACCAGGAAAGAGAGCCCAATATTGTATCACCAAGTATCAGTGGAAATTGATATTGGATTCAAACATGCCAAATCGGGAACGTACAATTGATTCAAACATACCAAATGTTTAATGTACAATTGATTTTGGGTGATACAAGGAACTTTGCTCACTAGAAACCTATTGATGTTCCCCACAAATCCTCTCAAAGTCATCATCTCTGCAACACTCATCTCGGGTATATGTGCACTATGTAGTGAACTTATTTACATAATACTACATAATTTAAGATTCTAATTTAAATTCCAAACATTAAAAATATCTAACAAATGACCAAAGGATAAAGAAGGCAATTGATGGAGGACTTCGCATGATCGAGTACTGTTCGACTTGGGCCTTATTCCTCGGCAAACAAGAAGCTAGTTCACCTACTATCCTGTAACTTGAGTTTTCATTGCAGACAACTTAGTTAATAATCACATGACCATTTTTCCTAAAAGGAGCATAGTTTTCAGGGATTAAAATTGATCGAATATCATCAGTTTTCGATGAATATGTCCTTCTGATATCCGCTCACTTAAAAACATGGTAGCCTAGTCTGAGGTACAGAGGATTGAAAGATTTCGGTATTAGAAATGCTACCCAGGAGTTACCTCCAAATTTTGTATGTATCATGCAGTAGAAATTCAGATAGATATGACGGCACATCATAGTTCAAATTAAACATACATAAGAAATTTAAAACTACTGCAAATCCAGGTTTGCAGTATCAGTATCAGACCCTTCTTATAGCTATTGGTATCTGCAGTTTCGTTGGTTTTGAATTTAATAGTTTTGCAGTTTCAGTCTCTGACTATATTAATCATGCTTTTAAAAAAATAAAAATAAAGTGGGGTACTAAAACGTAGAGACGAAAGGCCGCACAATGTACAACATATAGGTTCTTGAAGTAAGCAAATTCAAACATTGAAGTCTTAAATATGAGTTGAGTGTTTCAATTAGTGAACCTGAATCTTGTATTTGTTGAAAAGCCCTAACCTTTCAAAGCACATAGATGGAAGCCCACACAAGAAAAAGACACTTCCGTGAATTATGAACGAGCCAAGGGTAGCCAATTGAAAATCACTAAAATGAGTTATGAGGAATTGCATCACAAAAATAAAGAGAAAAGTTAGAACTTCATTAACTTGTGTAACTATATAACAATTGATCTCAGGTTAAAAAGCAACAACAACAAGAAAGCCTTTATCCAAAATTATTGGGGTTGGCTGTTTGAATCCTTTTCATCCATTTAGCTGTGTTAGGGGCTATGTCCATATCAGGTTAAAAAGCAATAGTTGAAAAAAAAATCAAGACACACACAAATTCTTCAGTGTGTAATGAGACATATTAACGTACTATATGCGACAACATGGACGCTCTTCTTTACGAACCAACTTAATTGTTCTCCTATATGACATTCTAAAGCTAATGCCAACTTCCTATAAATACACTCATTCGATACTCGATCCTTTTCATATGGTGACATTTCTACTGAACCAATCTTTTGAACTTGTTTCTTGACATGCAACAATCCAATGCTTTAAAGCTTAAGCACAAGTCATATTGTGGTCGTGTAGCAAACATTTTCCTTTGATTTTAGTGGAAAGTATAGAGGCACATAATACACCATAATTACTTCACTCCAATAGTTCTAAATTGCTTCTTAATCGTCATATACATCTAAACCCCCTAATGCATTATGCACAACGATCTCCCTACCAGCATCTACTGCTGCTCTGCTCTGCTCTAACAAAAGGTAACATGATGTCAATTGGAGTAGAATAGATTTAGTCTAAATCAATGGTAAAGGTCAGATCCCATATTTTGCTCATGCCAACATATCATAAAAAGGGGAAAGGAATCCATGTCTAGACTCTACATCCTTGCTTGGATTGTGTAAGTCAGAAATCTTCCCAAACCAGTCAGTAACAAGACCTAGAACAGACACGAGTGAGACACATCATTTATTTTGGTGTGTTCCAATGTATTATTGTGGGGTGCCTGCCGTGTTCGGTATGGATGCAACTCGGAAACTAGCTACTATACATTGGCATCAAATGAGTGGATCAGGATCGTGAATGCCATCAGAAGTACTCAGACGCCAGAAACCCTAACGATACCCATTCATGGAGCTTACTGTGGTGAGGATGACCTCGAGCTTCCTATAGCGGAGGCCATGGGGTTAGGGTTTGGAAGTACTCAATAGTATATATTGCCAAGTTAAGGCATGAAAATGCATGTAAGCCAAAAAAACTCAGGCCTGAAAATGTAAGGAGCATTTGAACGAGCAGGTGGCGGATGAGAAGAGGATACCTGTAGTATCGAGTAGAAGACATTGCTGACATGGGTGGCGGTGCCGGCCTGCTCTGCCACCGCCTAGACCTAGTCGGGATCGCAGTAGTCCAGGGTGTTGACGACGATCCGGGCCGCCATGTCGAGGTACTCCTTCCCGATGATATCGTACATCTTGCATCCTTTCCTGCTGTCCAGGACCAGCGGGGACTTTGCGTAGGTGCCGACATGTACACTTGCTTGCTCTTCTCCGACATGGACACGGACACGACAAGGTTGGTTGGTCGGTCATTTTAGTTTGGGTTCGAAGACCGGGCATGAGGAAATAATATGTTTGTATTTGTGGAGCTTCTAGTGGTGGCAATGGGGGTTGTAGGCGGTAGGTAGAGAAATTAGGGTTTTATCAAAGTCAGAACTGATAAAGAGGACATTGAGAAGGAGAATGAAGAAGAGCCATGGAAGAAGAACAAGAGAAATTTTGTTTTCAAATGAAAGAAAGAAAGAAAGAAACAGCAGTAATAAAAGGGTTTGATAGAGGGAAAAAATTTATGAATGAAAAAAGTGTTTCAGAATTGGAAAAACTTCAACATAGGCACATGTTGTCAAATGTATGGTATCGTTTTGTGACACACATGTTCATGTCGCCAAATATATGATGTCACTCTGCGACACACAGAAACATGTCGCCAAATGTACAATATTGTTCTGCGACATTTTGATGTCGTTATATAAAGAGAGTTTTTGGCAAAATTGATATTTGGTTTTCCGCTAGTAATTCTTTGGAGATTCCGCGACATACCAAAATTCATGTCGCCAATACATGTAAAAAAATAGCTTTTAGAGACACAGAAGACCCTATGTCGCTAAAACGTGTTGCTAAAAATACAATTTCTTGTAGTGTTACGACCCTAAGCATACTAGAGCTCATCTGAAAAGTTAACAATCAGATGAAATTAGAATTAGGAAATATATAGTAGTCTAAATCAATTCCAAAATTTGTTTTGTAACGTAATGTGCATACCGGGTCCTTCCATATTTAAAATGCAATATGGTTGTCAAACGACAACAACATTGAGCAACCTTTTGGACAAACCGAGATTGGACTCGTCGGCTGCTGAGAAGGCCCAAACCATCATCTATTCGGGTTTGGCCAGTAGGCTCATCTTCATCGGAAGAGAAAACAGACGGAGGACTAGTATGAGCTGCTTCCTTCGACCGAGACAGGCAAGCCGGTACAGTCACTTATCTTTGTGGCTCGAGTTTGACGATTCTGATCGGTCTCTCAATCAGACGGGCTATATTATTTTTCTTACGTGCCGACGCGGTGGGTCATTTTATTTTGCTAGCGGCCGCAAGACTGAAAATAAAATTAATTTAGGATAGAGAGATAAATAGGTAGGAGTGTAAGGACTGTCCCAAAATTCTACAGTCATGTAGTATAGGCAGGATCGTAGGATTTCCTATAGTCCTTTAGAATAGACATGACTGTGGGATTTCCTGCAGTCCTATGTATAATCAGGACTGTAGGAAATCCCTGCAGTCCTTATTATAATACCGGACTGTAGGTTTTCCTACACTCATGTCGTGTTCATGGCTGACTGTAGGCCAAAACAGTGATTCTAAGAAGCATAGAATAGATGTCTCGGGATCAAAAGATAGATATATGAACCCTAAATTAGTTCTAACCTATTTTATCTAACTATTTTGAGTATGACCAAATATTCAATCAAATTAAAACAAAAATATAACAAAATATTTCAAAACCCTAAAGGAATGGAGAAGGGTTGGATACAAACCTAGATTATGATGAAGGGTTGGATTTAGGTGTCATTGCTTGGAATTGGAGAAATGAAGAAGGAATTTAGGGTTTAGGAATTTGGAATTGGAATAATAAAGAAGGGAATTAGGGTTTAGGGTTTAAGAATGTAGAAGATAGATAGAGAGTAAAAATTGCCAGATGAAGTAATGGGTGAGGGTTTGGGGGTGGGCAGCCCAAAGTAAAATTGGGGCTATCCTTAGTAAAAGTTCCACCAAGCTAGGCTATCCTGAAGTAAGAGATGTCCTGATGTAAATTTTGGGGTGCCTTTAGAATTTACCATAATAAAGCCCATATACAGTAAAGTAAGATCAGCAGAAGTAGCATATGGCAAGAAAACTCATATAGGCTAGCAATCCTCCATTAAAATATAGCAAACTCATTTGCATAATCCATTATTAGAAAGAGTACTACAGTATCCATATGGTGCAGTCAAGTTATGAACCAACCTCATACTTCACCCAATGGTTCAATGTACTTGTGTCTCGGTAAAGTGAAGCCTTGCACATTGTAAAAGATAAATGCAATCCATAGTATAATTGGTATTTTCAAACCAATTATTATTTTTTACCCAGTTCTCCAAAATATTATCAGCCAAAACACCATAAAGCAATATTACATTACTTAGTCTCCTCACCAAATGAACCCAAAGATGATTGAGCAATACGTAAGCACCAACTAGCTAATACATAATTCATCAACAACATAATGTGGAGAACATGGTAATAAGAGTAATTGGTTTGAAAATACCAATTATATTATAAATTGCATTTATTTTTTACTCTATGCGAGGCTTCACTATGATTGGTGGTCCCTCCTTAAGTGGAGAGAAGTGTGTTGTTGTTCCCAAGGTTCATTCACCTTAGAGAAAGACCTTTGTCTTTTGGAGTTTCCAAGATTAATGAACCTTGGATGAAACTATCTTTGTAAGCCCTCTAATTTTTGGTATTTTTTATTTATTTTATATAATTTTTATTTATTTAGCCATATTTTATTTTTAATTTTGACTATAAATACACTTTGCCGTAGTTTTGACTTTTGAAGCGTAATATTAGACAATTCCTCAAAACTAATTTTATATTCGTGTTCTAGACGAGTCCATCTTTTTTTTGGCATATCATATCCCACTCATATATGTTCCCTTATATTATATTTTTCTTACACAATTTTCGGGTCAAAATGGTCATTTTAGTCATTCGTCGTAATTTCGATGTATTTTCCAATTCCAATTTGAGACCCAAACTCGATCCAAGCTTATTGAGCCAATATATGACTTTTTCCTATTTGAGTCTACTATGCACATGCCAATAGTGTCCCACTCAAGTGAGTTCACATATGCTATTTATTTTCAAATGGCACATAAGACCCAATTAATAGACTTTCGAAACCCAATTAAACCAATGAGCCGCACTGACCCGAAACTAACCCAACTAGGAAAGGTAGAACCTATGATAGCTTGCCCAAGCCTAATGAGACCATTATTAGTTGACATTTTATTAATATATACAGCCACCTATAGAGAAAAATGCAAATATGCATTATGGCGATTTTATAGGACTTAATTATAAATTCCCAAGTCCTATAAAATCTTTTCCTTTCCTTTTAAATTCAAACATATCTAAAACAATCCTAATATCTCCCAAATTCTCACCCTGATGTAACTTCACGGTCCCCTCTCCTTTCTAAAAATATATTTTTGGATAAAGAACCTCCAAACAGAGCGCCTCCTTTTGTTTCTCAACCCGCACGCATGTACTCCCCAACCGACAGAAACCCAACCTTTCGACCACATCCAATCCTTCTATCACCTTCATCTCGACCCTAGGAAACCCCCTAATACCCCAACACCTTCCCGCGGAGCCACGAAGACCCGTTTGGTCGGTACAAGGCGAGGAAGGAACCTGAAGTCGTTTGCACTTGTGTTGAAACGACACAACACGTATGATGTATTCTATACCACGTTTTCTTGACTTTTACTTGTTCGTTTGCTAGAAAACCAAAACTTGTGTGAAACCCTATGCGTCTATTTTCATCTCAAATTTTCCACCCACGTGGTTTTGTACGGTTTATCCGAGGCATCCGTTTTACGAACGTGTGTCCAGGCTGAACCAATTATGTTGCGTACGAGTTTTCGGCGACTTGCAGAGCTTTTTGACCTCTCAAAAAATATTTGTAATGCTCCAAACATCTTTTTCTATCATTCATATATGCTCGCTGGCCATCTCGTTTAGTTTTTTATATTTTTAAAAATATGTTTTCATCGCACAAGTGTCGAACGTTGATTTCATCGAAACTAATGTTGTGATTGAACCCGAAAGTTCATAGTATTTTTTTAAATGATTATTTTGTGTGTTTTACTGTAAAAATCATATTATTATTATTTACTGAATTATTATAGATTTAATGATTAATTAAAAATAATTTATTTTTAGGTTCAATCGGGTAGGATAGTTGACTAGTGTTGATACTAGTTAGAGACTAGTTTTCTCGTGTATAATATAGTTAAATAATGATTATTAATATTTTCATAAAATATTTTAGAATTAAAAATTATATTATATTTTATAAATATCTATTTGTTTTTGGGTCCGACCGACCCAACAAGTTGGCTAACGATGCTAATAGTTACTATAGTAACTTTATATATTAGTTTCCTTGTAAATATTTTAGTTAAATATTACTTGTAAATATTTTAAATAAATAATCTAGAATAAAATATTATATTTTCTTTATTTTAGAGAAATATTATTTTGTCATATTAATAGTAGATAGTATCTTGACACTTGTTTTCTTGTAAGTATTACAGTCTAAAATTATTTTTTAAATAAATTTCTAGAATTAAAATTTTTATATTTTAATTTGTAAAAATATTATTTTTAACGTGGTGAAGTATATTAGATGTAGCTATATATGGTATGGTACTAGTCTAGTTAGAATATGCCGAGTCGAGGCTATGTATCGTATGGTTGTAAATATAGGTGTGTGTATGACATAGATATGTCATTGATTAGTAGTTGTATATTTATTCTAAGAGTATGTGATGGTGTGACCGAGGATACCAGAGTTGGACCGTAGTACACAAACTTGGGGAGTACAGACGAGTGTACCTTGCTAATATTATGGTTTACTATAATTTTCCTTTTTATTGTTGCATTTATTTTTCGCTCATTATTGTCATGACGTAGGATTGGTCGGTATTTAGCGTCCGTATCGTATTCGGTTATCGATGTCATTTTATTGACATTGTATATCGACAATGGGCATTGCGTATATTTTATTCATGTTCATTGACACGATAGACCATGGGACACCGATATGATTCATGATAAGGAGCCTATATGAGTATTCATGGTTATGGACTTCGTGATGGATGATACTTGCACTTGTGACTTTTATACTGGACTTGATTTGACTTGCTATTACTTGACTTGGGGTGGGGAGAACATTATCGACATATCAGGTTATTTTATTGCTTGATCTCGCTACCATATTTGGAATTTTGTTGTTATACTATTGCTTGCCATTGTCTCTACAGCAGAGCTCTGGTATTATCTTATTGCTTGCGCAAGGTACCACGACACGTGCTTTGGGTGTTTGCTTGCTGAGGAGCTTGTAAGCCCCAGTTACCAGAACCTAATATCCGGAACGTGTTCTCACGTGCATATCACTTAGACTGGTTATAGTAGTTATCCTTTAGTTTATATTTTTTTTACTGTTATATTGGCATATTTTTATGTACCTTGCTATGTCCCCTGAGGACCTGGTGATCTCTCTAGCTAGTTGGTTGTGCAAAGATAGTTCATTGAGCATAGAGGTGTTGCTATTTTCTGTAAACCCCCTAAATTTTTACTATGATTTTAAATTTTTATTTATTTGGTATTGATTTTGTTTTTCGTATTTATACGTCGCGTGCGAGTTCGCATTTTTCCTAATTGTGCGTCGAGTGCGAATTTGCGAGATGGTATGCATTTTTTTCTTCATAAAGAAAATAAGTATATTTTTTTATCAATATAAAGTAAATATTTTGATCGCATCGTTATTGGCAATTTATTTATTAATGCTAGTAATTTCATGGTACAAATAATGCTTTATAAGGATATCCTATTTGCAAGATAGGAAATATAATTTTATGTATGTTGTAGCTTCCAAAACTTGTTTAAGTTATTTTATTCACATACAAAAATGTTTTCAAATATTTGAATATTTCTTATGATTTTCGAAATTCATTTTTATCATATTTTACTATTTTGAAAAAGATAATTATAAAATCTTGTTGATCTAATATTTAATTAATTATGATAATTTATTTAGAAAAGATTTTATTTACGTTATTAAAGATTGGATTATCTATAATTACCTTAGATTTAGATTTTATCGAAATAAGGTTTAAATTGATTTGAATTAATACGTGGTAATCTTATGGAAGTTTAAACGGAATCCAAACCCTTATCTAATTAGGAGCACCACCTCCTATATAAGGAGAGCTCCATTGTCCTTTTCTATTACTCCCACAAGCCAAAGTTCCTCCACCCAAAAGTGTTGTGCACCGTGTCAATGTCCACAATTTCTACTATAGTCAATTTATACGTACAACCGGTCTATCCTCGTGTCTAACATGCCGTACACGCCCTAATACACAAATTTCTTGTCGTGTCGGACAATCCCGACACGACACAACCCAAGCCAACCCAAAACCATCACAGTACCGCCACTGCCTCCACCATTCGGACAACCTCCATCATAGTCGCATCGTTGTTGCCGCCTCCGCCACCCTCATCGCCAACCCCGCCGGAATCCAGCCACCTGCAAACACCTTCCCGTCGATCACTGTCGCCAATACCACCACCCGAAACCACCATCACCTTCACCCACCGCCACCAAGACTTAGCCATCACCCGCCGCCACCAAGTCTTCCCGTCCTTCTGCCAATAGCCACCACCACCACCGCCTAGCCACTCCGGCCGACCACCCAGCACTCCAGCCCAATCCGTCCGACCAGTCTCCCTACTTTTGTCATCTCCACATCAAAAATTCTCCCAAAATTAAACCAACCACCGCCAACATCATATCGCCGACCACCTCGGCCACCAGCATCGTCACCATCTAACAAAAGAAAATAGGAAAAAGCCCTCACCTAAGCATTCCGCCCGCCATGGCCGCACCACGGCCGCCGTCCAGGGGACCCTACCGACCTCACCGCCCGACTGCTTTCGCCCCACGTGTAGTGGATGTACCAAACCCCGGCGCCGGCATCACTCCTTGCCGGGCCAGATTACCCTCGTCGCCCTATAGAAGGTGCTCTGCCGCCATGTCGATCCCGTGCGTTGCCGCACCCGACGACGCTGCCTCGGTGACCCCTCAGATCTCTAGACAAGGCCACCATCGGTCATTCCCAACCATCCTTAGCCACCGCGAGCGGCCACCGGCACCGCTATGGCCTACTCATGCCCTCGCTCTGGCAGGGGAGTCTTCGCCTTCCTGTCCGGTGAGTGCGTGCCACCGACGCCGCCCAGTAGCAGTGAGTCCCCGAACTCCTTCCTCTTGCTCACCCTCTCTCTCGATCATCACTCTCTCCCCCTCCCTTTCACCCTCAAAAAGTAAATCTCTCTCTCCATCCCTCCTCTCTTTACAGTAAGAAGAACCCTCCTCTCCTTAAAGTTAGAATAAGAGGGATGAGCTACCTCTTTTTGAGGGTAGGAAAAGAGGAATTGCATTGTTATTTTTATATTAATAATTTTTTTTATTTTTTTCATCTTATTCTTACTGCTTAGTAGGGTATATTTTATTAGTATAAAAGTTTAGCTAACAATATTACTGAATATATGTATGCTAGTAATATCTTTATTACCATTTTTTGTAGATTGTATTTATTAAAATGGATGTGCATTAAATACTTTCTAATTATAGTGATAAAACATTTAATTAGGGCTTAGTTCTATAATTTCAAATTTAGTTTAACCCAAAGAATAAACTATTTAGATTATATAATGTTATTTAATATTTTTATCATAAGATGTAGATTCTAAATTATAAAATAACTTTCTAGTATTTAAATATTATCTAAAATGATATATATATACTTTTTTTATATATACAAACCGTGAGTTTTTAGCGTAAAATAATTTTGATATTTTAAGTACTTCTAAAATATTTAGATCTAGTTTTCAAGCACGATAATTATTTGTTTTTCTAAAATAGTGTATATGTATCTAATTTTTCAAATTCCTTCGATTATCACCCTATTCAATCGCACTATTTTTGTTCCATTATCAATTATGAACTACCTTATGTTGATCCTAACTGAGTTGACCGTCTTGGACCCGATGGACCAGTCCGTGCCATCATCGGAGGCCGTCTTGCGTAGTTGTAACATCAAAGTCAAACATCATGCCAACATAATCATTGCACCACACCGGGCATCACACCAGGCAAGATACCTTGCCATAATTTTACTGTTTATAAATAGTCTGTATTTTATTTACTGTATATCACTGTGTATTTCTAGTCTTTCTAGCTGTACCATTTTCTTTACAGTACCTGATTTACTGCCTGCTCAGTGATATTAGCTTACTTTATTTATTATCCTTTGATTGCATATGGAGTTAGAGTTAAGGGACTACCATTTGTAGTGTATCGCATATACCTCGACACAGTTGTACCACGAGTATATGTGAGATGAGTAGCATGTAGACGTCCTTGCATGTTGGTTGATCACCCGTGTGCATGCGTTAGGTCTAACTGCTACTAGAGGCATGTTAAGAGACTTAGCAGTTAGTAGAGGTATATGATCGCGGGTGCGACCTAGATAGGTGCATCGGGTGGAGAGAATATTTCCTTGTCGTATGGGCTTCTATTGCACATTCCCTTGTAACTCGAAAGCTCCCCTGGAGATACGGGTATGCTTACCCCCTCATGTTGGCCACTGACGTTCCTGAACGTTATGCACTTGGGGTAAGATGATCCTCTCAGGTTGGCCACTGTCATTTTTGAACGTCATGCGCTTAGGTCACTGGTGCCCAAGTGGGGACTATACCAGATCCTGTTTACAGCCAGGGCTCATACGACGAAAGGTTTGTTCTTAACTGCATATTCACTTTAGTACGGTTAGATTACCTTATTGAGGTCTTGTTATTTATTTTTATTTATGGCATATTTTATATTCAGTATGTATATGGCATATTGTTTATTGTATCTTGTAACGTTACTCTGAGGACCTGGTTATCTCTCCAAGAGTGTGTTTGCGTCTTCCGTCGGTATTCTAGGCGAGGTCGTGATCTTCTTCATTTATTCGAAGATGACGTATCTTGGATCTATCTTGCTACTTTCATCAAATCATTTTATGTATATGTACTTCTTTTCTTTTATTTGGTTGGTAGTGGATGTGTCTCACCCAACATATTATACCAAGACAAATCATGGTTATTATATGATATCTTTTACATTTCTGTTGATGAGATTAGTTAGTTGTGGTTTATTGCATTTTACAGCTTATGTATCCATACGAGGCCCATGTACTTCGTATGTATACAACTGGCATGTCTATGTTCCTAGTTCTACGTATTTTGGGATTGCGTGTTACATATTTTTGTGGTGGCCTATGCAGGTCAAGATAAATTGTTTGGTTACTTTGCCATACCAAGCAAGCCCATATAGGATTAGAGTCTAGAATCTCATCCACATACTTGACCTCCTCGAATCTATTTTGACTCCCTTGATTTGCATCTTGCTTGAGTCCCTCTACCGTTAATTCTTATCCTTCTTTCGTGCTTGACAGTGGTTAATAAGGTAACCCATACCAGATAGACATGTTTCATTGTACCATCACACTAATAGTTTAACTCTTGTAAGTTGGGTAGAATACCTCACAATCTAGCAGTCCATAGTTCTTATGACCCATTAAGGTAGTATAATTGAATGATACTAATTGGTTATTTAGAGGCCCCTAACCCGTATGGTCTACCTAAGCCTTAGATAAGAAGACCGTTAGATGACTGTATAGGCCAAACATCGGACGAGACTTAGCTTTTTAAGAAACTTGAACTATTCATAATTTCTTTCAATCATTATCTCCCATACTTATAATTTTGAACTAACTCCACTAATACTACTAACATAGCCTAGTTTTGCAAGCTTAAACTTTATCGAGTTGCTCACGATATATGTTTGTTAGAGAGCTCCTACTAACATATTGTTTACTCAGAACTAGTGCATGATGGTCTGATCAACCTAGTGCACTTTGGTTCGCTTTTTCATATATTGTTCTATGTGGATGGAGACATAGTTAAGCTGGTCCTCTAGAGCGACTGCTTTGGCAACTCTCTTTTGAAATTATTCAGTCGCCTTTGAACCACGTATTCGTATTCGATAATATCTTCTTCGAACCCTCGTTGCTTTTGTCCCTCCTATTTTAGAAGAACAAAATTGCTCGTACCAAGTATCTCCTGTCCACTGTAATTAGCCATTACAAACCCGTGGCTATATCCTCATCTTAAACTACTCGTCCTTTCCTCGACCCTAAACCAACTATCGTGACCTCCTAATCACTTGAATGATTCCAATCGTTCTCTTATTTTCATGCCCTCAACCTAGACGTCTATATTCTCTCAGGAAACCGTATCTTCCATGTCCCTAAACTATTCTCTTTGATCTACTCGATTCCTTACTATTCTCTAATTCGTGCTATCATGATTTTATTGCCTTAACTAGAGACCCTCGCTCAATTACATATCCGTAAATTATTTTCGTATTTATCTAAATCATGATTTGTTAATGCATATTTGTGTTGAACGTCGTTTTCTTGCCTCGCCCAATAAATTGATTGTGTTTCCTTATTGTTATACCTTTGTACCTTCTCACCCCTAGTTATTTCTTAATTTTGAGGACAAAATTCTTGTAAGTTGGGTAGGATGTAAACCTCCTAAAATTTTACTATGATTTAAAATTTTTATTTATTTGATATTGATTTTGTTTTTCGTATTTATACATCGCGTGCGAGTTCACGTTTTTTCTTAATTGTCCGTCGAGTGCGAATTTGCGAATGGTATGCATTTTTTTCTTCATAAAGGAAATAAGTATATCTTTTATATCAATATAAAGTAAATATTTTGATCGCATCGTTATTAGCAATTTATTTATTTATGCTAGTAATTTCATGGTACAAATAATGCTTTATAAGGATATCCTATTTGCAAGATAGGAAATATAATTTTATGTATGTTGTAGCTTCCAAAACTTGTTTAAATTATTTTATTCACATACAAAAATGTTTTCAAATATTTGAATATTTCTTATGATTTTCGAAATTTATTTTTATCATATTTTACTATTTCGAAAAAGATAATTATAAAATCTTGTTGATCTAATATTTTATTAATTATGATAATTTATTTTTGAAAAGATTTTATTTACGTTATTAAAGATTGGATTATCTATAATTAACTTAGATTTAGATTTTATCGAAATAAGGTTTAAATTGATTTGAATTAATACGTGATAATCTTATGGGAGTTTAAACGGAATTCAAACCCTTATCTAATTAGGAGCACCACCTCCTATATAAGGAGAGCTCCATTGTCCTTTTCCATTACTCCCACAAGCCAAAGTTCCACCACCCAAAAGTGTTGTGCACCATGTCGATGTCCACAATTTCTACTATAGTCAATTTACACGTACAACCGGTCTATCCTCGTGTCTGACATGCCGGACACGCCCCAATACATAAATCTCTTATCGTGTCGGACAATCCCGACACGATACAACCCAACCCAACCCAAACCATCACAGCACCACCACTGCCTCCACCGCTCGAACAACCCCCATCATCGCCGCATCGTTGTTGCCGCCTTCGCCACCCTCATCGCCAACCCCGCCGGAACCCAGCCACCCGCAAACACCTTCTCGTCGATCACCCGTCGCCAATACCACCACCCGACACCACCATCACCATCACCCGCCGCCACCAAGACTCAGCCATCACCCGCCACCACCAAGTCTTCCCGTCCTTCTGCCAATAGCCACCACCACCACCGCCTGGCCACTCCGACAGACCATCCAGCACTCCAGCCCAATCCGTCCGACCAGCCTCCCTACTTCTTTCATCTCCATATTAAAAATTCTCCCAAAATTAAACCAACCACCGCCAACACCATAACCTCGACCACCTCGGCCACCAGCATCGTCACCATCTAACAAAAGAAAATAGGAAAAAGCCCTCACCTGAGCCTTCCGCCCCGTCATGGCCGTACCACGGCCGCCGTCCCGTGGACCATACCGACCTCACCGCCCGACTGCTTCCGTTCCGTGCACAGTAGACGTACCAACCCCCGGTGCCGGCATCACTCATTGTCGGGCCAGATGACCCTCGCCGCCCTATCGAAGGTGCTTTACCGCCATGTCGATCCCGTACGTTGCCGTACCCGGCGACGTTGCCTCGGCGACCCCTCGGATCTCAGGACACGGCCACCACCGGTCGTTCCCAACCATCCTTCGCCACCGCGAGCGGCCACCGGCACCGCTATGGCCTACTCATGCCCTCGCCCTGGCAGGGGAGTCTCCGCCTTCTTGTCCGATGAGTGCGCGCCACCGACGCCGCCCAGTAGCGGTGAGTCCCCGACCTCCTTCCTCTTGCTCACCCTCTCTCTCGATTATCACTCTCTCCCCCTCCCTTTCACCGTCAAAATGTAAATCTCTCTCTCCATCCCTAATCTCTTTACAGTAAGAAGAACCCTCCTCTCCTTAAAGTAAGAATAAGAGGGATGAGCTACCTCTTTTTGAGGGCAGGGAAAGAGGAATTGCTTTATTATTTTTATATTAATAATTTTTTTATTTTTTTCATCTTATTCTTACTGCTTAGTAGGGTGTATTTTATTAGTATAAAAGTTTAGCTAACAATATTACTGAATATATGTATGCTAGTAATATCTTTAGTACCATTTTTTGTATATTGTATTTATTAAAATGGATGTACATTAAATACTTTCTAATTATAGTGATAAAACATTTAATTAGGGCTTAGTCCTATAATTTCAAATTTAGTTTAACCCAAAGAATAAACTATCTAGATTATATAATGTTATTTAATATTTTTATCATAAGATGTAGATTCCAAATTATAAAATAACTTTCTAGTATTTTAAATATTATCTAAAATGATATATATAGTTTTTTTATATATATACAAACCTAGAATTTTTAGCGTAAAATAATTTTGATATTTTAAGTACTTCTAAAATATTTAGATCTAGTTTTCAAGTATGATAATTATTTGTTTTTCTAAAATAGTATATATGTATCTAATTATTCAAATTCCTTCGATTATCACCCTGTTCAATCCCACTATTTTTGTTCCATTATCAATTCTGAACTACCTTATGTTGACCCTAACTAAATTGACCGTCTTGGACCCGATGGACCAGTCCATGCCATCATTGGAGGCCGTCTTGCGTAGTTGTAACATCAAAGTCAAACATCATGCCAACATAATCAATGCACCACACCGGGCATCACACCAGGCAAGATACCTTGCCATAATTTTACTATTTATAAATAGTTTGTATTTTATTTACTGTATATCACTGTGTATTTCTAGTCTTTCTAGCTGTACCATTTTCTTTATAGTGCCTGATTTACTGCAAGCTCAGTGATATTAGCTTACTTTATTTATTATCCTTTGATTGCATACGGAGTTAGAGTTAAGGGACTACCGTTTGTAGTGTATCACATATACCTCGACACAGTTGTACCACGAGTATGTGTGAGATGAGTAGCATGTAGTGGTCCTTGTATGTTGGCTGATCACCCGTGTGCATGCGTTAGGTCTAACTGCTACTAGAGGCATGTTAAGAGACTTAGCAGTTAGTAGAGGTATATGATCGCGGGTGCGACCTAGATAGGTGCATCGGGTGGAGAGAACATTTCCTTGTCGTATGGGTTTCTATTACACATTCCCTTGTAACTCGAAAGCTCCGCTGGAGATACGGGTATGCTTACCCCCTCATGTTGGATACTGATGTTCCTGAACGTTATGCACTTGGGGTAAGATAATCCTCTCAGGTTGGCCACTGTCATTTTTGAATGTCATGCACTTAGGTCCCTGGTGCCCAAGTGGGGACTATACCAGATCCTATTTACAGCCAGGACTCATGCGACGAAAGGTTTGTTCTTAACTGCATATTCACTTTAGTACGGTTAGATTACCTTATTGAGGTCTTGTCACTTATTTTTATTTCTGGCATATTTTATATTCAGTATGTATATGGCATGTTGTTTATTTTATCTTGTTACGTTCCTCTAAGGAACTGGTTCTCTCTCCAGGTGTGTGTTTGTGTCTTCCGCAGGTATTCTAGCCGAGGTCGTGATATTCTTCATTTATTCGAAGATGACGTGTCTTGGATCTATCTTGCTACTTTCGTCAAATCATTTTATGTATCATGTACTTCTTTCTTTTTATTTGGTTGGTAGTGGATGTGTCTCCACCCAACATATTGTACCAAGACAAATCATGGTTATTATATGATATCTTTTACATTTCTGTGGATGAGATTTGTTAGTTGTGGTTTACTACATTTTATAGCTTATGTATCCATACGAGACCCATGTACTTCGTATGTATATAGTTGGCATGTCTACGTTCCTAGTTTTACGTATTTTGGGACTGGGGCGTTATATTTTCGATTCAAGTATTTATCGTGATTTAATATTTTATGTATTACTTGCATTCTGCTCTTAAGTCTAGTTTTATAGACCTATATTGTTCATCGAGAATTCAAACATATATGTTAATGGGTTGCAGATCATGACACATATTGTTTATTCTTGATATTACTTATTCTGTGGATTGCGATAGGAATTTGTTAGTTGATTTGATATATAGTTCTAGAAAACCAAGACAACTTATACGTATTCGAGCTAGGCTGAAGTCCACTTGATACGTAGCTGACATTTATACACATTTCTAGTCCTATGTAATTTGGGACTGGGGCATTATATTTTTTTGTGGCCTATGTAGGTCTAGTTAGCCGATTCGGTTACGTTACTATACCGAGTGGGCCTACGAATATGATTATACTCTTAGATTCTAAGTCCACAATTGCCTTGGCAATTCTTTTAGAATTTCTCTATCGTCTTTGAACTTCGTATTTGCACTCAACTATTTAGTCACACCAGTTCCAAAATACATAGAAACTTAAGACATTAGCATGCCAGCTGTATGAATTAGAATAAGCTACCCAATTAATGGACTTACTCCATTCGTAGTATGATATACCAAAATTACACAGTCACAGACAAATCTATAATCTCTATAATACTATAATCTCATCCAAAGAATCAAGAAGCAACAACAACAAGACAGAAATATGATGAATGAACTTATATAAAATATAATAAGAACTGAATATCTAATACAAATGATCTATCTGTAAAAATATAGTGTGATGGAAATATCCATAGAAAAGAAATACAATGATGAAGTAAAAATATACTAAAATAAAAGATAATAGCCAAAACCTCGTCTAACTAGATGATAATGCTCAAGGCTCTAACTAAAGCATCCTCCAAGCTCATGGAAACTCCTCTGGCAACACCTCTACGTCCTCAGCAACATAACCTATCTCAATCCTCGGTCCGTAGACATTGGGATACAAATACTCATCCAGATCTAGAAAAGAACCAGGTCTCTAGAGGGACATAACAAGATACAAAAGGAACATGCTAATATAAACTGAATAAATATAAGGGAATAACCTAGATCACAATACGGTCAAGCCCATCATCGAAACAGTGAACCACACCTACAACCAGACAAGGACAAGGGTGGCACACTATTCTATGACAAGACAATGTCCCATGGCTATGTGAATGTATATTGAAGACAACTTTGGACGTATGGATGGGTGATAAGGATATGGAACCGAATCACAGGTCGACGTCAGATCACGAGCCGATATTTATGAACAATGAACCACACAGACAACTATGAACCTATCTACAAGGCTAATGATCCCACAATTTCCTCCGAAGATTACATAATCCAATAAGGTAATCCCATACGTCTTCTGGTAGTCTTTCCCGTCTGTGGACTTGCACAAATCATATCCACGACTCGGACAAACCATATCTCAATGCCAAGTCATCCTACCTAGACATAATCTAACTATCAAATAAGTCAATGCACCAATGGTCGGTCAATGCACAACTCATGCATATAAAATCTCACTCAAGCTGTCGTATAGTAATACAGGTCAAGTCCATAGAAGTTATATCAATAAATTCACCACTAAAGGTAAGTTCACTAACTCTAAGTCAACAAATATGTTTGCAAAAAAAAATCAAAGACAGATATTACAGAACACTGAAATTGATTGCAAACTCGCTTGTACAAAGGAAAGCCTAGAAAGAAATCCTAGGAAATAATCTAAGTACAATTGTTTATATTTGATTCTGGGGGTGACTGTGGAGGCTCGGGAAAGTGCCATCAACTCTGCCTTACTCTGTAGACTATCTGATGTAGTCTCTAGCTCGTGAAGAAATTGCTTTTCTCTTGAAGGTTGCCAGCCTTTTGCAGGGGTGTGGCACCCTACTATTTATAATATGATATATTTTGAGCCGCATAGACGGCTTGTGGCCATGTGGCTGATTAGAACGCGAAGACCCGCTCTTTGGCTGCCATCTGTCGATTTATTGGGATTTTGTTGCAACAAATCTGGGTAGTTAAGGACTTGGTCAGATTGTCACGTGTCCTGTTGCGTATAGTTTTCTCAGTCTTCGATCATGTGGGGTCGCATGAGACTCATGCGGCTTGGATCATAGTTGCTCTGGGCTGCATGAAGTTTGGAGACTTTTGGGGCCGCATAAGTCTGAGCCGCATAAGGTTCATGCGGCTTAGATGACACTTTTTGGCCGCATGGAGGCGTACGAACCCTGCTTTTCGGCGACGTCTCACGTCTTAAATTTCTTGTCGAAGTGTCAGAACTGTCATGTTTTGCCAGGACTTGTTAGCTTTATCAGTCGAACTGCTCCTCTTGGCCGCCTATCTTCCTTCTATAGCTGTTTGTCGACGGGCCGCATATGTCTTTGAACAGTCATGCGACTTTCCTTTATGCGGACCTGTTTGGCCCAAAGTACCTATGCGGCAATTTGTAATCCACATGAACCCCATATTTTTATACTTCTACAAGACCCCCTTCAAAATTTTTAAATTGCAAATTTGGAATACATTGAATAAGAAGCATAAAAATATGTCAAGTCGTAGGGAGTCTTCAATTCACAGGAAGCTTTTCAAACTGCAGAGAGATCTTGAGTTGTAGGAAGATCCTGAGTCGCAGAACAAATCTTGAGTCGCAGGGACACTTCAGGCCACAGAGAGCCTGCCAGCTGTCACTGCTGCATTTAATTTTCTTGATTCGGTTGTGGATCTATTTTCAAGATGAAGCCGACGGTTACTAGGGATAGAGTTTCCAAACGTTGAATTTATCTTTAATGATCTCAAAATTCGAAGAGACGCTCGATGGTTATTAGGGATAAAGTCCCCAAACGTCGTCCCTATCCTTAATGATCTCGAGAATCAAAAAGCCTCTTTTCAGCAACTCTATAAATAGGAGTCATTCAAAGAGAGAGATTTTTCTCTTTCTCTCTCTCCTCCTTCGACTACATCATACTTTCTGCTATGGCTCCAAAAGCCTCTAAGTCGATTGGTACGGCGGCCAAAGGGAAGAGACTTGCTTCTCCGTCGAGAGTGGCTGACACTCCTTCCATTCGTTCCGACGTGAGCAGATGATGACTGAAATTTCAAATAGCCATAGCATATATTTTCATGTACGGGTCTGTCATATACTGCCTCTGCTATAAGCCTGGTCGATGTATGCCCTATCTCATCTGGACTATATGTGTTCTGTACGATAGGGCCGTATGGACTGAGCCGTATAATCGCTGTTCATTCAAACTTGAGCCGCCTGAGTGCCTCAAGATGGATCTGTATGAACTTTCTATGACTAATCCGCATAGGTGCCGCATGAGCACTTTATGATAGGGCCGCATGAATACAGTATGGCTAGGCCGCATGATTGTCTTGTGGCTGATCCGCACGGGTATTGGGCCGCATGAGTTTTTCATGACTGAGCCGCATTGAGTCACATGATAATGACTGAGCCGTATAAATACTGTATGAGTACTTCATGACTTTGGGGCTGTATGTTTTGGCTGGGCCGCATAACCGGCTAGGCCGTATAACAGAGTTTTTTGTTTTCTTGGTGCTAAATCCCCTTTTTTCTTCTATTTTTTTGTAGGGATCTGGCTAGCAAACTTCTTCAGGATCGGTGTCGGCGATAGAGTAAAAATACAATATTCTGGTGCCTACATCAGACAGCTCAAAACTCCTCATGCTTCGGAAGAGTTTTCCCTATGCCTTTTTGGCATACACATCAAACAACTCAGGACTCTTCATGCTTCGAAAGAGTTTTCTCCAGGTGGTAGGAAGAGCCTTTATACCTCGGAGAGTTGGACGGTTGTCAGGCGTCGTTATGAACGTCCTGCCTTCACGGCTCTCCAAGTAGGCGAAACCACCATCAGGGACCATGTTATGAAGGTATGGTCCCTCGGGGGAGCGGGGCTAAGGCATCCGCAATACGGAGGGGTGGATAGCATGCTATATTTACCCTCCTCCCGGCAGCTCCTTGGAGACACAACAGCTTTGTTTGCTTCTCAGCAGTAAAATATGACTTCCTTCGAGGGCCACGAAACTGCTTGAAGACGAAGTGTTGTCAATCCCAACTATGTATTGCCAGATTTTCCTTTTTTTTGCTTTCTGCTGTCGATGTAGTCCTATGAATATAACTGATCTTGAATGAGCAGAGTATGTTCACTCTATTTTATTTATGGTATTTTGTGGTGCTTGTACTAGAGGGCCTAATACAGCATTTGTCTTTGATAAAGGATATCCCACTGGGGGATTTTTTGTGGATCTATTGCCCTTTTGTGCATCTGGAAATGCGAGCAAATAGATTTGAATGACATTTTGTGGACCTACTACTCTTTGGTACACCAATGGTGCGAGTAATAGATTGGGATAACTTTTGTGGACTTATTACCCTTTTTGTGTACTGGCAATGCGAGTACGGATAATAAGTGGAGAGGAAACCAACATATTTACTCAGAGGTAATGAGGACATGGTAAATATGGGTCAAAACAGCCTTCCTACTCAGAGGTAATGATGACATGGTAGAAGAAAGCATAATAGGGGTACATAGAACAACTCAGAGGTGCTATCAACGTAAAAGTTCTATATATTGGGTGATTTGTTTGTGATGGATAGGAAAACAACTTAGAGGTAATATGGACGTGGTTGTTTTTTTCCTGTTGGGAAATTTTGTGGACCTATTACCCCTTTTGTGCACTGACAATACGAGCAATAGATTAGGATAAGTTTTATGGACCTATTACCCTTCTGCGCACTGGTGGTGCGGGTAATAGATTTTTAGACAAACTCTTGGTGGAGAGAAGATATGACCAGGAAGTTCATAGATATGACCAAGAGATGTGATATGAATTCATTCGGACTAGTCAGAGAGTAAGTTCAGTGGTACCTGAGGGTACGTAACTCAACAATCTGGGAGATTTGAAGTCAGAGTATAAGTTCAGCGATACCTGAGGGTATATAACTCACAATCCGAGAGATAGTTGGAAGGTGTCGTTTAGACATAGTATTCCCGAGGAACTTGCCGTTGATGGGCATCATGAGCAAGTCTCCATTTTGTTTTGTGAGACGATACGTGCCGTTGGAGAATACGATCTCGATGACGAATGGACCCTTCCACTTAGGCTGGAATTTGCCAGGGGTCTTGTGAGTCATGAGCATTGGTTTGCGAATGGCCAAGACAAGATCGCCAACTTGGAATATTCTCTGTTTGACTTTTTTGTTGAAATCCCGAGAGATGCGCGCTTGGTAGAGCTCTATGCTTTGTTGAGCTTGTAAACGCTTCTCATCTAATGCTTCTAACTCTTGTAGCCGTCGGCGGTAGTTATCGTCCGCCGTTAACCGGTAGGTGAGGGCCACTCGAAGTGAGAGGATCTGAGTTTCCAATGGGAGGACTGCCTCGCTCCCGTAAGCTAAAGAAAATGGTGTATTTCCTGTAGCCGTCCGAATTATCGTCCGATGCGCCCATAAGTACTCATCCAACTTTTCATTCCAGTCACATTTATTTGCAGACACAAACTTTTTAAGGAGCTTGATTATGGTTTTGTTGAATGTTTCAGCCAGACCGTTGGCCGAGGGGTTATATGATGTCGAGGCCATGTTCTGAATTCGATTCTTATCACAAAATTGATAGAAAGCGTGGCTTGCGAACTGCGGACCATTGTCGTAGATAATCCTCTGGGGCAGTCCAAAACGGTAGCTGACGTGATGTTTTATGAAGCTAATCACGTTTGATATCTTGACCTCTGCCAACGGAACAGCTTCCGTCCATTTGGAGAAGTAATCAGTGATTGTAAGTATGAACTGATGCCCTCTAGACGACGGCGGAGTGATTGGCCCAATGATGTCCATTCCCCATGCTTCGAATGGCCAAGAGGCTACTGTCGGGTGTAAGAATTCAGATGGCAGATGTATAAAATCTGCATGGATTTGGCAAGCCTTGTACTTCTTTGTATAATCAACTGCATCTACGACCATTGTGGCCCAGTAATAACCCATCCGGCGAAGACGATCTTGTCATTTCGGACCAGGTTGGTGAGCCCCATAAGTACCGTCATGAGCTTCACGTAGGACTTCTTTGGCTTCTTCATTTGACAGGCATCTTAGTAGTAGCCCATCGTAGGATCATCGATATAACATTTTTGTCTCTGTATCGTAGAAGAATCTGAGGGAGCGTCTTCTGATTGAGGTAGCTTCCTTCGCATTCTCTGGCAGAATTCTATAGACCACAAAGTCGATGTACGGGCGTCTCCAGTCTTGTATGTCGTTGGTTATCTGGACGGAGTAACTCATACTCAGTTGAAGATTGTTCCTGGGGCAGACCAGTTCATGGCCTATTATGTCGACTAGATGATGAGTGTTATTTGGGAGCGTCAAGGAAGCGGCGAGACCGGCCAGGGCATCGGCGTCGATATTTCGAAGCCTAGGAACGTGCTCTATAAAAAAAACCCTCCAAGGTTGTAATGATGGCAATTGCTGTCTGATAATCGAGAATCAGGTCCTCATTGCGAACCTCGGATCTGGTTAACAACCAACTGCGAGTCACCATAAGCTTCCATGTATCGGATCCCCACTTTTTTTACGAGTTGGAGTCCAATGACTAGAGCGTTATATTCGGCTACGTTGTTCGAACAGGGTTCTGTAAGAGAATACGCCCGATTGACTACTAGTCCGAGGAAGAAATCAATACCACCCCGACTCCAGCGATGATATCACCTTGTGGCCCCGTTCTTGAAGCACCGTCGAAGAACATTTGCCAAATGGCGTCGTACGAAGTTATGTTCGAGGCGACGACTTCATCAGGAATTTTTTCATAAATTCTGGCTGTTTCTGAGCCTGGATAGACTGCTAAGAAGTCAGCCAGGGCTTGACCTTTTATAGCCTTCTACGGAACAAAGACTATGTCGTATGGGGATAACAGTATCGTCCAGGTGGCTAGACGAGAACTGAGTGCACCTAGCTTGGTCATAAGAATCCTGAGGGGATTAACTCGTGAAACAATATAGATGGTCTGCCCTGTCCTATAGTGCCGTATTTTCTGAATGGCGAACACTAGGGCAAGGCACTCCTTCTCCACGTTAGTGTACCTATGTTCCAGTCCTACCATCATCCGGCTGAGATAGTAAATGGCTTACTCATGTCCCGTATCATTATTCTGTGCTATCAGAGTACCGAAGGAGTGTTCCATCGCCCATACATAGAGCAGGAAGGGCTTTCCAGCGACCGAGGCTACCAGAACTGGTGGATTCATCAGGTACTCCTTAATATCATCAAAGGCACGCTGATATTCTTCGTTCCATACAAAAGAGACACCTTTCCTCATGAGTTAGAGTGAAGGGTTGGCATCGCCCTTAGAGGTTAGATATAAACCTCCTGATATAGGCTAGACTTTCCTGAAGGCCGCGGAGTTCGCGGAGGTTCTTTGGTGGATTCATCTCCAGGATTGCTTTTGTTTTATCAGGATCTATGTGAATGCCCCGGGAAGTAATGACAAAGCCCAAGAACTTTTCGCTGGACACCCCAAAAAAGACTTGGTGGGATTCATCTTCAGGTTGTGTGCCCGTATGGGGTCGAACACTATTCTCAAATCATGTAAATGATCATTTTTTGTACGGCTCTTGACGACGATGTCGTCTACGTAACACTCCACCGTCTTGCACAAATGATCTCTGAAGATGACACTCATAGCCCGTTGATATGTAGCACCGACGATCTTCAGGCCAAAGGGCATGACCGAATAACAATATACGCCGATCGGTGTTCAGAACGCTGTATGCTTCTCATCATCAGGAGCTATCTTGATTTGATTATATCCTGAAAAGCCATCCATAAAGGACATGCGCTCGAAGCCACATGTATTATCGATCATTATATCGGTGATCGAAAGAGGGAATTCATCCTTAGGGCATGTCGTATTCAGATTGCAAAAATCGATGTAGATTCAGATTTTCCCGTTCTTCTTAATGACTGGCACTACGTTAGCTACCCAGTCTGGGTGCTGCTCTTCACGGATGAAACCGCTAGCTATAAGCTTGTTCACTTTTGCTTCAATGATGTCTGGACGAAATCGTTGCTGCTGTTGCTTGACTGGTTTTGCGTTCGGATAAATGTTGAGCTTATGGAGTATAATCTCGGGGTTTAGCCCTGGCATGTCATCATAGCTCCAGACGAAGACGTTGATGTATTCTCTGACGAGTTGTAATAACAACTCCGTCTCGTCGTCTATCAGACTTTTACTGACGAAGATTGGCTTTGGAGTATCAGAGAGAGGCAATATTGTCGGCTGAGGATCTTCGGCTGGACTATCCCGTGCGGGCTGGACTTGTGCTCTAGACCGGATAATAATATTTACAGCTTCTTCAGCTTCGGCTGAAATTGTGTGGCAGCCTCTAGACTTTCTGTCCTTCTTCTTGTTGGTAGGAGATGACACCCCCTTGGTAACTTGGGCACCAAGTCTGGATGCACCCACATGATCTCTTCTTGCGATGTGGTGAGAGGTACTAATTCAGATGTTTGGCTCCGGACGAGTAGAAGATTAATAACCTCCATCATTGCCCGAAGGATAGGTATGACCCCGTCTGGAGTGCTTGTCAGAGGGAAGTCATCGAACTGAATAGATACCATGTTCGCCGCCACGGTAACCTCTTCAAAGTCTATCGACAGAGCTTTTGAGTCGATAAGACTCTGAATGTACCGCTTCAATTGGAAACAATCATGAGTGTCATGATGGACATAGCGGTGGAAGTGACAATACTTTGGGTCCTCCATTTCTGCTGCTCGGGGTTCGTGCCTTGGTGGAGGGAGCTGGATCCTACCCCCTTGCAAGAGCATATCGAAGATAGGTTTGACATGACTATCTTCAAATGAGTAATTAACCTTGGGCCACGGACCTTCTACCTGTTTTTGTTTGGGCTTCTGAGTCGCATCAGTGACAATGGCCTATTTACCCTTGTTGTCCCAGTTAGTGGTGGCGCCACTGTTGTTGTTACTGGAGGTGGAACCAGGACATCTGCCCTTATCTTCTCCGTCTGGGATGTGTAATCCCAGCTGGCGAGCCTTCTTCAGTTTTGCCTCTGCATTGGTAGTACTTATGATGAAGGTCGTCCAATCCCTGAACTGATTGTCACCCATCCAGAGGCTGATCGCAGGGAGCAGCTTCTTCTGGCAGATTTCAATCAAGGAGCTCTCGAGATTGCCTTGGGGCAATCTCATTACTGTTTGGTGGAACCGCTCGATGTAGTTCCCCGTTAGCTTCCTCTCTACCTGAACGACGTCCATGAGAGACGACATCATTAAGTCATGCCCCACTTCATAAAATCTTTCCAGGAACATGTGTTTGAAGCCGTCAAAAGAGTGGATGCAGTTGTCGTGAAGGTTACGGTACCAGTCGAATGCGATCCCCTCCAATGCTCCGATGAATAATCGCGTGAGGATGGCATCACTATGCGGCAAGTGGTCGGTTGTGACTTCAAAGTAAGTCATGTACCGACTAGCAGAGGTCTTTCCATCATAAGAATCGATATGGAATGGCTTGTACCGTGGTAGAAAAGGCACATCTCTCCATGCAACGGGATATGGCTGCCGTATTCTGAGATCCCGAGAGGGGTCTCGGGCATTGAACATTGCCCGAAGCTCTTGGACTTCCCTTCTTGCCTCCTTGGCTTCATCTGCAGCTGAAGGAACGGATGGTGCTACGGGATCATCACCCAAAGAAGGGATGGTCGTGTTGGAGTTCGCATTGACTACGGGTCCCAAGCTTGTTTGTCCGGGCGTCCTTGATGGTTGAGTTGGCAAGGCGGCTTTGATCTCGTCCACGGACTTGACCAAGGATAGGAACATGGCTTCCAGCACTTCTAGCCGTCGTCGGTCGGAAGGCGCTTCATGATCATCGTCAGTCATAAAGATTGTTCTCACGTGGGTAGAGGTAGAGGGGATTGTGGCAGAGGTACTCTCTGTGCCATACCCTTGTATAGAGAAATCATCAGGGAATATCGGAATATCATCTTCCTCTGACTCGGAAGGGGTGCTACCCCTTGTGCAGGAAGCCGCATCATCTTGGTGAGGGTGGTGGCCCTCAGGGAAATCTGATTCTGTTGCCAAGTTTTGGGTGCTCTCTACCCCCTGTGTGTGCTCTTGGTACACCGGGTTGTCGCATACATTGAGGGAGATGCTACCCCCAGCTTCATCTACTCTCAAGGAGGCCGAAGGTGGACCCCTAGGTGCCGAAAGCTTCTTTTTGGATCGAGTGCCTAAATAGACACCCCCTGTGGTTGATGGGAACCCCCCAGATGAGGGTCTCCTTACAATACTGGCCAAAATGGCCGGGCTGGAAGAGCCTGTCTTCTTTCCTTCCTTGTCCAGAGGAACTTTTTGAGTTGAATTACAGGAGGCGAAAGGAAACTCCTCGTCCCCTAGAATTTGGACAGGTGCTAGCTGATGCAGTCGCTGGAAAATTGACTGTCGATCTTCAGGTGCTGCTGATTTGTCGCAGCAGCAGTTGATGATGACTTGGGTGCAACGACGCCCCGAGAGGGACTCATTGTATGCTGACGCTGCCGTCTTGCGTTTGTGAGTAATCACGTCACGTAAGTCGGTAGGAAGCTTCTCTATCTTTGCACCCAACTTGTGAACTCAAGAATCCCGAACGCATGGGTGCTTAGGCATCATGTTTGCTCCCTGATCCGTGGCTAGTAAAAGCACTTGCTCTGGATCTTTAGAGGAAGACTTTAAAGACCCACCCTGTCTGTTAGCCCTGGGGACTGGACGCGGGTGGTTCTGTACAACTTTCCGTCAGATGCCCGTATAACAGTCAACGGGGTCCACTGACAGTCAGCAACTTGAACAGTTGACTGGGCTGGTTGGGCTCGCACTGCCCTAGACTTTTTTGACTTAGCACCCGAAGGCATATAGTAAAAGGAGACCAGATTGATACATCCCGTATCTTTAGTGAGCCGTATGGCGTCGGACCCGCATGAGAGGTGGTCAAACACAGAGCTTCTGACAGGGCCGCATGGACGTCCTGTTTGAAGCCAGGATTGGTCGTCTCATGGACCATCTTCTTGCGGCTAGAGCTGGCTGTCGCAAGGATCATCTTCCTATGGCTAGAGTTAGCTACCGTATGAGTTGGCTGCCTGCGGCCAGAGTTGGCTGTCGCATGGACAGACTGTCGATCTCCTCTAGGCGGCTCCTTCTTTGTCTGTATGGATTTCTCTTGTGCCTCCAAAAACTCCGCGGTCGGAAACAAAGCCGCAGAAGAGTTCTGGTCACCATCTTGGGTTGCAGAAGGAGCTTCTTCGAGAACCTGGTCGGGGGCAACAGTTTTGTGCACCGGCGCCTTACGAGTCCTCTTTAGGTTGGCTCGCTTCTAAGACGGGCTGGCACTCCCTTCAGAGAGCAATTCTTCGAAGGCTTGTTGGTCAAAACGAACCACAAGCATCTGCTGTGTAGAGCCGAGCTTGGACGCATCAGATTACATCACCAATTTCTTATCGAAAGAGAAGTCTATCCTCCGCAGAGTCGCCATCATGTTTGTCATAAAAAATCAAAGACAGGTATTACAAAACACTGAAATTGATTACAAACTCGCTTGTACAAAGGAAAGACTAGAAAGAAATCCTAGGAAACAATCTAAGTACAATTATTTAGTTTTGATTCTGGGGGGTGACGGTGGAGGCTCGGGAAAGTGCTATCAACTCTGCCTTACTCCGTGGACTATCTGATACAGTCTCTAGCTCATGAAGAAATTGCTTTTCTCTTGAAGGTTGCCAGTCTTTTGCATGGGTATGGCACCTTGCTATTTATAATAGGATGGATTTTAAGCCGCATAGACGGTTTACGGTTACGTGGCCGATTAGCACGCGAAGAGCCGCTCTTTGGCTGCCATCTGTCAATTTGTTAGGATTTAATTGTAGCAAATCTGGGTAGTTAAGGACTTGGTCAGATTGCCACGTGTCCTGTTGCGTATAGTTTTCTCAGTCTTCGATCATGTGGGGTCGCATGAGACTCATACGACTTGGATCATAGTTGCTCTGGGCTGCATGAAGTTTGGAGACTTTTGGGGCCGCATAAGTCTGAGCCGCATAAGGTTCATGCGGCTTAGATGACACTTTTCTGGCCGCATGGAGGCGTACGAACCTTGCTTTTGGGCGACGTCTCACATCTTATCTTTCGTGTCGAAGTATCAGAACTGTCATGTTTTGCCAAGACTTGTCAGCTTTATCAGTCGAACTGCTCCTCTTGGCCGCCTATCTTCCTTCTACAGCTGTTTGTCGACGGGCTGCATATGTCTTTAAACAGTCATGCGGCTTTCCTTTATGCGGACCTGTTTGGCCCAAAGTACCTATGCGATAATTTGTAATCCGCAAGAACCCCATATTTTTTATGCTTCTACAAAATGCACCCACAGGTCATCGATGACAACATCGATGGCACCAAAGTCAAACTTGGACGCACACTGCTATGTCTATAATCAACAAAAAGAACAAAAAATAGAGAGCATAATTTAAACAGTATACATAGGCAAGGTATCTTGTCTGGAATATCGACCAGAGAGCAAATCAATGGTCCGGCTCCAATTGTAGTCGAACAATCACGAACCCCTAAAATATAATTAAATAAAATAATTCTAATTCTAAGACAACACATCTACCATAAATATACATACTATTTATAGACTCTGTTACATATACTAGCTAACTAGTTTACATCTACATATAATATACCCTCTACATGTAGTATCATGCCAACATAAAAATAATATTTTATAATATGAAAATAACCAATTTAAATTCTGAAATAAATAAATAAATTATATATATATATATATATAATATATATATATATATATATATATATATATATATATATATATATATATATATATATATATATATATATATATGTGTGTGTGTGTGTGTGTCAAATATATATATATATATATATATATATATATATATATATATATATATATATATATATATATATATATATATATATATATATATATATATATATATATGAAAATATATATTATAAAATATTATAAAATATTATAAAAAAATATATATATATATAAAATATATATATATAAAATATATATATATATATATATATATATATATATATATATATATATATATATATATATATATATATATATATATATATATATATATATATATATATATATATATATATATGAAAATACGATGGGCGGGCGTACAACTACAACTCCTTGCACATGGAGGTCCTCAAGCAGATCTCCAAAGTCGGCATGCGCTGCCACCACCCCTCTGATAGCCACTGGCGGCCGCTGTGCTAGCCATTGGAACGGCCCAGCGAGCGAGTCCGGCTACTAGCCTCCTCGGCCTTTATTTTTGTTGGCTTTTGGGCGCTTTGCGCGCTTACTTGTATAGGCTTCGGCATTTTGCACCTAATACATCAATAAAGCTAGTGTTCTTCAAAAAAAAAAGAATATATATATATATATATATATATATATATATATATATATATATATATATATATATATATGAAAAACAAAATAACAATATATACTAGCCATCTAGCATATCCAATATATATTTAATCATGTCTAGTACATACATCATCACACTACTAGATAAAAATAATATTTTTATATCAGAAAATATATCATAATAATTTTGGAAAAATACATAAATAATTTTTGGACATATTTTAAATATATTTATTTTATGAAAAACTGGCATCAAAGTAACATACTTAACTAGTACACAATTATGCCATATGTTGAACTAATTGGAATCGAACGACAAAAAAATTATAAAATTTTAATATTCTGGAAAATCTGAACTAATTAGATAAATATATGATTTTTCATCATAAATCACTTGACAAAAATCATAGAAAAGTTATACGAAGTTTAGAGAGGCATCTTTTCGGTGTCCGAAAAACTAGCACCATGGAAATGATAGCACAAACACATGAATAACTTGTAAATCTGAATATTGGACATCAATAGATGATAAAGGAGGATGTTAGGATCACTATCAATGAGTTGTTCGAGATCAAATGGGTCCAGAAGTCGTTGGAAAGATCCTCACACCGGAATCGATCAAATCTGGACCAATTTTAGAGCAACGGACGCAATGGCCAAACTGAATGGAATGGTGTGAGTTAAAAATTTGAAATCAAATTAGACGCATAGGGCTAGCAACTAGTTTTCATTTCAGGAGAAATAGATAAGAAAAAGTAGTTGAAACCCATCGAAGAAGATGACCAACCCGGGTTTAGAATTTTTGTTACGGTTGAAAATAACCTTCAAGTTTGGCCTCCAAACAACCAAATAAGTGGAAAAACTCCTCCAGATCTTGATAGGGTTGAAGAGGAGTCGCTTGAAGTCATCATGGAGGTGGTGGTGTGCATGAAGGGGTTGAAGTGGTCGGCCAAAGCTTGCTTGTGTCGTCGGCCAAAGCTTGCTTATGCGGTCAGCCTATAGCAAGGGGGTGGTCTGATTTTAGAATATTGGGAAGAGGTGGGTGGCCAAATAGAGCTCCTATATATAAATTTTGGTCCTCCTATGGGTTAGCATTTGTATGGAGGAGGTTTGAATCGATTTGGTCATCTAGTCAACAAATATGGTAATAGGATTCAAAGGGATTTCTAAATTTAAAAATGTGGAAGATTGAGTCAAAGATGCATGAATTTAGTGGATGTGGGCTACTATTAAATATCCAAAAATTAATTAAATATATCTCTAATTGATTTTGGCATCCCTAGATAGGCTCCGCTAATAGTTTGGGCTAGGGTTTAGTCCAAACAATTTACCGAATATAATTTAACTACAAAAATGAAATAAATGTGTCTTATGTGCCATTTGAAAATAAATAGCATATGGAAACTCAGTTGAGTGGGACACCATTGGCATGCGTATAATAGGCTCAAAATAGGTTAAAATTATATATTGGATCGAATGGGTTGGATCGATGTCGAGTCCCAAAATTAAATTTAAAGTTGGGTCAACAATTATGGTAGATGGCTAAATGGCCTAAATTGACCCAAAAGTTGTACGAAGAAAATACAATACAAGGAAACATATTTGAGTGGGACATGATATATGAAAATAAAGATAAACATGTCTATATCAAAACTCATGAAAGGCGTTTCTAGTGATTGGCATTTCTTGTGCCCTACATATTAAAACTACGAAAAAGAGTATTTAATGATAAAAAATAATGGTAGAAAATATTATTAATTTCTATATTAAATAAAATAATAATAAAAAACTCTAAAAATTCAGGGGCTTACAACCTACCTATCTTAAAGAATTTCGTCTCAAAATTACACAAACTCATGGTATAAGAAAACTAACCATATAAGATTCCTAGAGGGTGCAAATACTAATGGCACTACAAAATTTTGTCAGATTAGCGACGTTCCAAAACGTCGCTAATCTCGGCCTAAACGTCGCTAACCTAAATTAGCGACATTTTTAGCGACGTTTTGGAAACGACGAAAAAAAGCGTGTCGCTAATCGAGAAAACGTCGCAAAATATCGCTATGGCGACGTCAGTTAGCGACGTTGATAACGTCGCGAATTAGCGACGTTATTTGCGACGTTCTCACGTGGGTGCTAATTAGCGACGCAATTGGCGACGTTATTGTGTGGTTGCCGTTTAGCGACACTTTTACGACGTTTTGGCGACGACGTGCTGACACCAGATTTGGTGCCATGTGTTGCCACGTCAGTAATTTAGTGACGCTTTTAGCGACATTGATTAACGTCGCTAAAATTTAGCGACGCTTATTAACGTCGCTAAAACCGTCGCTAAGTTAAAAAATATAAAAAAACAGAATCCAGAATGCAAATAGAGCTTGAGCTTGAGCCAAAATACATAATCCAAAATACAAAATACAGAATCCTATCCCTGGGTTCGTCGACCCCTTCGATGGAACACTCAACACCGGCACGCATAATACATTCCAGAATATACAAAAAATATAAAGAAAACATAATATCCTCAACGAAAAAAGTCAATATATAATATCCTCAACGAACAAAGACAATATCCTCAAATATGTACAAAGTCAAAATCCTCAACGAACAAAGTGAATATCCCCAAATACGTACAAAGTAAAAAATATAGTACAGTCCAAAAATACAAAAATGAAACTACTGATCGCCTGAAGCTGGAGCTGGACCCGGTGCTGGAGCCGGAGCTAGAGGAGGAGAGCCACTAGATGACTGTCGTCGCAATGCCAGGATCGTCTGATACTCCTCCGGTGACAACAGGTGGACGAGCATGTCCTCCCATGCACCGCCGGATATAGACGATGCTTCCGACGTACCGGCAAGCGGTCGCTCCGCAACCATCGCCTGGAACTGCTGTATCTGCTCGACCTGTAGCTCCCCTTCCCGGAAAATTTTGAAATATTTTTTTCAAAATTTATTTATTTGATTTAAAAGGGGATTTTAGAATTTTACAAATAATTATTTAGTTAATTATTACGGTAGATGATTTTAGCCATTGTTAAGTTTTAAAGTACCAGACGACCAAGAATCATGGCACGGATAGTGCACTGACGTGCTTTGACTAGTATTTAGATAGGTAGGGGAATGCCGAGCCATAGGAGTGTCCTAACTGAGAAAACCAGGCCAAGTTGCGACTTAACCCTACCGAAGATTTTATTTATTATTTGATTATATTATTGAGTTTTTGGGGACCCGATTGTACCAAACCTGTCCAGATTAGACCCAAGTCAAACCCAAGCCCATGTAGTCGTGTAGTAGGACCAAATACGACCTTGTAGACATGTTTGGTAAATACAAATATTTTGTATATATTAGGAATTGGCAATTATCTACTAAATAATTGTTATGGGGAGAATATAGATATTATTGATATTAAATAGCGTTTAGAATATTGTACGAATTTCTGGAGCCGAATAAATGTGTGGTTGATGAGTTCACCGCGATATATTATTGGTTTAATTTCAGTGTTATTAGGATTATTATTATTATTAATAATTTTGACGTATTTAATAAACAAATTTTACTTTACTATTATTGGTTATTTTTATTTTTAAATAAATAAATGTTATTGAATATGTGTCCATATCTATGAAGGTAGGCCCTATCCTAGGAATAATTGTTATTGGAATTTAATTGGGTTTTATGGAATTGTATATAAGGATATACGTATATTGATATACATATGTGTATATATATATATATATATAATATATTAAATATGTATTGATATATATATGTGATTGAATGTATATATAATATATATATGTATAAATGTGTTTGAATATATATAAATAAATGCGTATGTATAGAAGTATATATATGTGTATATACATGCCTATGTGTATATATATGTGTATATATATACATGAATATATATACATATATATATATATATATATATATATATATATATATATATATATATATATATATAAAATATATATATATATATAAGTATAAATCGTAAATAGAAAAAGGAAAAGGAAAAGAAATAATTATAAAAACTAAATCCCAGCCCGGGCAAGCAGTTGGCCACGGGCCCTCAATTCCCCACAGGCCCACGCCAACAGTTCACCCAGCAAAGAACACAAAAACCCAACTGCTTTAGAAACCTACCCGAGCGCTGAGTAACCATCCGCGCGAGTATATGTATCGAGAGTCCTCAACGCAGAGATAACTCCTCAAAACCCTGACTCCTTAATGCAGAGCCCCGACCTGGCGACCCTACCCAGCCCCGCGTGCCGCCGTAAGCCGCCGCCGGCCGGCAGACGCGCGGCCGAGCACCCCAAATCAGGGGAGCAATCAGCAGCAGCGACACTGTGAGGGGTGCAACTTCACAACGATTTCATGCCTCGATCGAGCGATCGTTTTGCGTGTCGTCTTTGCACGTACGACCACAACCCTAACACCTTCAAACCCCTTCAGTTAGAATTAATTTTATTGCAGTACGATGGCCGGGAGACCAATTCGAAGTTGGCAAGAAAACTGTTCAAAATTGAACAGGAATCAAAACCCAAAACCGTAAGTTGGAAGGCGAATTTTTGCCGACCCGTTGACTTATAAAAAATTCTATTAGAACAAACCTGGAGACAACCTATAGGAGAAGGAAACCCCATTATTAGTTTAATTTCTAGTTGTGTAATCAGTAAAAGAAATCATAGGAAAAATTAAAAAAAATCTGTTTTCAAAACTTAGAAATTCATCCACACGACGTACGTCCCGCCAAACCGGGTGACGTGGTCGCGAACCGAAGGCATCGAAAGCTACGTAACAGCTTCGTGGTCATGTGGGCTTTGACGGAATTCAAATTGGTCGCGTGTGCGCGATAAATTTGATGTGTATCCGTCGAAATTTACCGTATCGTGCACGTTGCAAATTTCTCAATTACTTTGTGCACGTTCGTCAAATCGAGACGAAACTTGTGCCAACAGGACCGTATCGTTTTTTTGGTCCTGTATGCCAAGTTTGGTCCAATTCTGAGACAGTTGAATCGTACGTCGTTTTGCGGGCCCCACGGTCCCACTCAACGGACGATTTTGTGCACGGCCCGTCGGAATCCAACTCTGGACATACGGTTGGCTTCGTATCAGAAAACCGGATCCATAGACATGTAGTTTGACGACTTTAGAGACCGTTGACTCTGGCATGCTTTTCGGTGCAAAGCGGATCCAACGGCGGACATCATTTTTGCCCGAAATTACCATTTTACCCCTGTGTCCAGAATTGGATATAAGGACATGCAATTCTAGCTAATTTGACTATTCTGAGAACGTTGGTAATGTTTATTGCAGCTTTCGGAGACATTTGTGATGACTTGGACTTTCTGACTTATTGATTGGAGTTACATTGTTGGTTCTTCGTGCAACCCCCAGGCAAGTATACCTTGCCTTTCTATACAGCTTTATTTACATGCACTGTCTTTATTTATTATCCAGTTTTCTTATATTATTGATATGTATCATTTATATCCTGTTCATATATTGGTACCATTGATTTGTAGACCGTGTTCACGGTTAGCCTTGTGTCTTATTGGTCGTGCCTTGATTGAGTCGTGCCTTCGTGTCTTGAACCTTGAAGCTAACCTGCGAGTCCACAATAGGGACAAGGGTTAGTAGTTATTGGTCCACACCTGCGAGTCCACACTAGGGACGAGGGTGATGCTAGCCTGCGAGTCCACACTAGGGACGAGGGTTAGTAGTAGATGCTAGCCTGCAAGTCCACATTAGGGATGAGGGTTAGTAGTATAGGGTTTACGTCTACGAGTCCACACTAGGGACGAGGGTGATGCTAGCCTGCGAGTCCACACTAGGGACGAGGGTTAGAAGTAGATGCTAGCCTGCAAGTCCACACTAGGGACGAGGGTTAGTAGTATAGGGTTTACGCCTGCGAGTCCACACTAGGGACGAGGGTTAGTAGTAGATGCTAGCCTGCGAGTCCACACTAGGGACGAGGGTTAGCAGTATAGGGTTTACGCCTGCGAGTCCACACTAGGGACGAGGGTGATGCTAATCTGCGAGTCCACACTAGGGACGAGGATTAGTAGTTGTTCAAACCTGCGAGTCCACACTAGGGATGAGGGTTTGAGTATTCGTTTCGGTTATCCGTTGACATCTTGACATGAGTTCTCTAGTCCTTGTTCAGCAGTTCATTTTCGTGTAGACAGTGTATAGATTCGTGCTTATTCATTACTCAGTTTTACTTGTTTATCCTGTATTTTTCTTCATGCATAATAAACTGTTAGAAAGGCTCGTTTTTATGTATCTTGCTAGTCCTCTGAGGACCTGATGATCTCTTCAGGTTTAGCGACTACATGGAGTTAGTTAGCAGAGCAGGATGATAGAGGATTGCGATGTAGGATACAGGTATTTGCTTGTAATATCTCTTTATTATCCTTTCGTGCTTTATATTCAATACCATGATATACTCTACTTATTTATAGGCTCATATCATTCTTAGAGTCTAATCGAACAATATGCTAATGGGCTGCAGACCATGACCCATACTTGTTCATTCTTGTTTTTATGATTCATGTGGATTGAGATATAGTTTAGATTAGATATGATACCCATGACCTTGACAGCTTATACGTACTCGAGTCGGGCTGGAGTCCGCTCGATACGTAGCTGGCTTGCTTACGAACTCGCGTCCGAAAAGCGGGTGCGGGTCGTGACAAGTTTTTGTGGTGGCCTATGCAGGTCAGAGCATATCGTACCGGTTACGTAACTGTACTGGTACGAGCCTGCGACTTTGACTAAACCTTAGGAATCTCAATCCACTCTGCTTTGAAAATTCTCTTAGAAATTCTCTACGTCCTTGAAAACTCCATATTTGCCCTCGATTATACTTCTTTGTTTTCTGTACCATTGATTCTCGTCCCTTCATATTTCGGGGTGACGAATAATCGTGCTGTCCAGGTTTTCAGAAATTCTTAAATTATAGTATAATATTGCTTGACTATTGAATGTTTGGTTGCTTATAGATATGAGGGATTATAGATGTCGTATGCCTAGATATCTGCCGGTATAATTGTTAGTAACCAGTTAGAAGACCATAAGATTCTAGTGACCTTGTTTTGAGGAGTAGTGTGACCAAAGGTGGGTAGAAGTCCTCAAATATTCTTGGTTATAAAATATTTGTGAGAAATTAAATTTGAGGAGATTGAGATTAAGGTAGACTTTCTTCTTGAATTTTAGGAATAGTTACGAACTAGAATTTCGAGGACGACATTATTTTTAAGGTGGGTAGATTTGTAGCTCCCCTTCCCGAAAAATTTTGAAATAATTTTTTTAAAATTTATTTATTTGATTTAAAAGGGGATTTTAGAATTTTACAAATAATTATTTAGTTAATTATTACGGTAGACGATTTTAGCCATTGTTAAGTTTTGAAGTACCAGACGACCAAGAATCATGGCACGGATAGTGCACTGACGTGCTTTGACTAGTGTTTAGATAGGTAGGGGAATGCCGAGCCATAGGAGTATCCTAACTGAGAAAACCAGGCCAAGTTGCGACTTAACCCTACCGAAGATTTTATTTATTATTTGATTATATTATTGAGTTTTCGGGGACCCGATTGTACCAAACCTGTCCAGATTAGACCTAAGTCAAACCCAAGCCCATGTAGTCGTGTAGTGGGACCAAATACGACCTTGTAGACATATTTGGTAAATACAAATATTTTGTATATATTAGGAATTGGCAATTATCTACTAAATAATTGTTATGGGGAGAATATAGATATTATTGTTATTAAATCGTGTTTAGAATATTGTACGAATTTCTGGAGCCGAATAAATGGGTGGTTGATGAGTTTACCGCGATATATTATTGGTTTAATTTCAGTGTTATTAGGATTATTATTATTATTAATAATTTTGACGTATTTATTAAACAAATTTTACTTTACTATTATTGGTTATGTTTATTTTTAAATAAATAAATGTTATTGAATATGTGTCCATATCTATGAAGGTAGGCCCTATCCTAGGAATAATTGTTATTGGGATTTAATTGGGTTTTATGGAATTGTATATAAGGATATGCGTATATTGATATACATATGTGTATATATATATATAAAATATATTAAATATGTATTGATATATATATGTGATTGAATGTATATATAATATATATATGTATAAATGTGTTTGAATATATATAAATAAATGCATATGTATAGAAGTATATATATGTGTATATACGTGCCTATGTGTATATATATGTGTATATATATACATGAATATATATATATATATATATATATATATAAGTATAAATCGTAAATAGAAAAAGGAAAAGAAAAAGAAATAATTATAAAAACTAAATCCCAGCCCGGCCAAGCAGTTGGCCACGGGCCCTCAATTCCCCACAGCCCATGCCAACAGTTCACCCAGCAAAGAACACAAAAACCCAACTGCTTTAGAAACCAACCCGAGCGTTGAGTAACCATCCGCGCGAGTATATGTATCGAGAGTCTTCAACGCAGAGATAACTCCCCAAAACCCTAACTCCTCAACGCAGAGCCCCGACCTGGCGACCCTGTCCAGCCCCGCGCGCCGCCGCGAGCCACCGTCGGCCGGCAAACGCGCGGCCGAGCACCCCAAATCAGGGGAGCAATCAGCAGCAGCGACACTGTGAGGGGGACGACTTCACAACGATTTCACGCCTCGATCGAGCGATTGTTTCGTGTGTCATCTTCGTAGGTATGACCACAACCCTAACACCTTCAAATCCCTTCAGTTAGAATTAATTTTATTGTAGTACGATGGCCGGGAGACCAATTCGAAGTTGGCAAGAAAACTGTTCAAAATTGAACAGGAATCGAAACCCAAAACTGTAAGTTGGATGGCAAATTTTCGCCGACCCGTTGACTTATAAAAAATTCTATTTGAACAAACCTAGAGACAACCTATAGGAGAAGGAAACCCCGTTATTAGTTTAATTTCTAGTTGTGTAATCAGTAAAAGAAATCATAGGAAAAATCAAGAAAAATATGTTTTCAAAACTTAGAAATTCATCCACACGACGTGCGTCCTGCCAAACCGGGCGACGTGGTCGCGAACCGAAAGCATCGAAAGCTACGTAACGGCTTCGTGGTCGTGTGGGCTTTGACGGAATTCAAATTGGTCGCGTGTGCGCGACGAATTTGATGCATATCCGTCAAAATTCACCGTATCGTGCACGTTACAAATTTCTCAATTACTTTGTGCACGTTCGTCAGATCGAGACGAAACTTGCGCCAACAGGACCGTATCATTTTTCTGGTCCTGTATGCCAAGTTTGGTCCAATTCTGAGACAGTTGAATCGTACGTCGTTTTACGGGCCCCACGGTCCCACTCAACGGGCGATTTTGTGCACGGCCCGCCAGAATCCAACTCTGGACATACGGTTGGGTTCGTATCGGAAAACTGGATCCGTAGACATATAATTTGATGACTTTAGAGACCGTTGACTCTGGCACGCTTTTCGGTGCAAAGCGGATCCAACGGCGGACATCGTTTTTGCCTAAAATTACCGTTCCTGTGTCCAGAATTGGACATAAGGACAGGCAATCCTAGCTAATTTTACTATTCTGAGAATGTTGGTAATGTTTATTTCAGCTTTCGGAGACAGTTGTGAAGACTTGGACTTTCTGACTTATTGATTGGAGTTACATTGTTGGTTCTTCGTACAACCCCCAGGCAAGTATACCTTGCTTTCTATACAGCTTTATTTATATGCACTGTCATTATTTATTATCTAGTTTTCTCATATTATTGATATGTATCTTTCATATCCTGTTCATATATTGGTACCATTGATTTGTAGACCGTGTTCACAGTTAGCCTTGTGTCTTATTGGTCGTGCCTTGATTGAGTCGTGCCTTTGTGTCTTGAACCTTGAAGCTAACCTGCGAGTCCACAATAGGGACGAGGGTTAGTAGTTATTGGTCCACACATGCGAGTCCACACTAGGGACGAGGGTGATGCTAGCCTGCGAGTCCACACTAGGGACGAGGGTTAGTAGTAGATGCTAGCCTGCGAGTCCACATTAGGGACGAGGGTTAGTAGTATTGGGTTTATGCCTGCGAGTCCACACTAGGGACGAGGGTGATGCTAGCCTGCGAGTCCACACTAGGGACGAGGGTTAGTAGTAGATGCTAGCCTGCGAGTCCACACTAGGGACGAGGGTTAGTAGTATAGGGTTTACGCCTGCGAGTCCACACTAGGGACGAGGGTTAGCAGTATATGGTTTACGCCTGCGAGTCCACACTAGGGACGAGGGTGATACTAATCTGCGAGTCCACACTAGGGACGAGGGTGATGCTAATCTGCGAGTCCACACTAGGGACGAGGATTAGTAGTTGTTCAAACCTGCGAGTCCACACTAGGGACGAGGGTTTGAGTATTCGTTTCGGTTATCCATTGACATCTTGACATGAGTTCTCTAGTCCTTGTTCAGCAGTTCATTTTCGTGTAGACAGTGTATAGATTCGTGCTTATTCATTACTCAGTTTTACTTGTTTATCCTATATTTTTCTCCATGCATAATAAACTGTTAGAAAGGCTTGTTTTTATGTATCTTGCTAGTCCTCTGAGGACCTGATGATCTCTTCAGGTTTAGCGACTACATGGAGTTAGTTAGCAGAGCAGGATGATAGAGGATTGCGATGTAGGATACAGGTATTTGCTTGTGATATCTCTTTATTATCCTTTCGTGCTTTATATTCAATACCATGATATACTCTGCTTATTTATAGGCTCATATCATTCTTAGAGTCTAATTGAACAATATGCTAATGGGCTGCAGACCATGACCTATACTTGTTCATTCTTGTTTATATGATTCATGTGGATTGAGATATAGTTTAGATTAGATATGATACCCATGACCTTGACAGCTTATACGTACTCGAGTCGGGCTGGAGTCCGCTCGATACATAGCTGGCTTGCTCACGAACTCGCGTCCGAAAAACGGGTACGGGTCGTGACACGACCAGCCGCTGCGTAGCACGGGTCATCTGTCGCAGCGCCTCAGTAGTCTCCTCCAGCCTCTCAAAGCATGAGATGAGTGCAGAATCATCTGTATATGGTGCCACCATCCTCTGCAGTATCTTGTCATGCAGAGCTGCAATCTGCATATCGACACTCTGCTGGTGGCGGAGCGACTCCTCAGTCTGTGCGGGGTCGGGTGCACTAGTGGCGGTCGTAGAGGCCTGTGACGCAATGAAGGCACCATAGGAGCCCGTACCATAGTACGTACCCCTATGCATGCCACCAACGGCCCTCATCCACAGCTCGTTATCTGACTGAGCTGTGACAGCCGGGGGCTGCTGGAAAGTGCTAGCACCAGCTCCCTCTGACCGTGTCGGCCCGGCCTCCCTAAGCCTCAAAAACTCGGCCTAGAAATAACATCTATATGAATTCTCACGTGGTAGCTAAAATTAATATTAATGAACTAACATTAAGTAAAACTTCAAAAACTCGGCCTAGAAATAACATCTATATGAATTTTCCACGTAACTAAAAATTAATATTAATGAACTAGCATTAAGTAAAACTTACGTAGGTGTCCCGGGTCTTATCGTCTACGAACCGCTCCCCCTTTGTGTGCGTGGCGAGGAACAAGGTCACCATGTTCGGGTCTTCTCCCGATTCAACCTGTTAAGAAATTATTATATGATTTGTTAGTTAAGTTGAAAGAAATATATTACTATAAAGTATTAATTATGGGTATACGGCGAGATATGTACCATATGAGTGAAGAAATACATGATAGACCGTGACCCACCACACCACTGCGACCCTGTCTGTCGTGCTCTTTTAGACTTCGCGGACTTCTCCTTGTAGGTTTCCTCCTCGAATCTCCTCTTCATTGTCGCCCAGTCGGCGACTGAGATCCAGCCCTGAATAGGCTCTCCCCGGCGCTCGCGATCTTTTTGGTCGAGGATCGCGTCCCTAACGAGCTTGCTGGCGACGCTAAAAAATAGACTCGACAGCAACGGCACGTTGGGAAGGGAAAAAGTAAGTCCGCTGAAAAATTATAGAAGTACGTAAGTTATAACATAACATACTAAATGTTAAAAGTAAATAAACTTTTACGTACCGAGAAGTGCTCAAACCAGAAGGCCTTCTTGTCGGCCGGGACATCCCTCCAGTTGATCCAGGGCCTCTCGTAGTTCTGTCGCAGGAATGTCCCCAGCGACCGGTGTACGGAGGAGGGATAATACATGTAAAATATAAATTAAAATTTATTAAACAAGTTTGTAATAAATTTAAACAAATTAAATGCAACAATATTTTTACTTACCGCCTGGTCCGAGTACAGTCCCAAATCTCCAACCTCAGATCTGCCTCCTGGCGACACAGAGGATCTGTCTCAAATGAGAGCTGCAGCCTGCCCCTATCCCCCTGTCCCTATCCCTTCTCCTTCTCGCAGCTTGCCCCTTGGCCTCGGCCTCGTCCTCGAACTCGGCGTGGGACTCGCCATTGCCTTCTCCCTTGACGTGGGCCTCGGCCTCGACCTTGGCCTGCTTCTCAGTAGTGGGGTCGACCTCTGTAATAGTCGACGGTACTGGCTGCGTAGAAGAAGAAGGCCCTAGCCTGGATCTGTTAGAGTCGGGTATGGAGATACTGCCGGCGACTAGACCGCTAGTGTATACTGAAGTGCGGGGGGATGACGAGTCGGTAGGAGGAGTGGTAGATGGAGACTGTCGGCCTCGTCAACTCCCACCAGCACTAGAACCAAAGGATCCACGTCGAGCCATATCTGAAGAAATACAGAAGTAAACCATACTACATCTAAAAAAACAAAAGTAAACCATACTACATCTAAAAATAACAAAAGTAAACCATATTACATCTGAAAATTAAACATATTCAATCCTCTTCTGAATATTCATCTTGTTTCGAGTCCTCTTCCTCTTTACTTCAATCAACTTCTTCTTCCTCTTTTGATACTTCTACCTCTTCCAATTGATAAAATATGTCATGAGGAACTTCTATTGAGTCCACATCGATAATATTTGTAATAAGAGGTAGTTCGCCTTCCTGATAAACTATCTCGTCGACATCGAAGGTATTCCGAGCTTTAGTCTTACAGACTGTCCACTAATCTGATCTTCCAGCTCCTCATTTTGGATAGCTGGTAAAGTAAACTAGCTGAGCCTGGCTTGCTAGAACAAATGGCTCATAAGCTTGATATCGACGGCGATAATTTATGTCAACACGACCATGTTTGTCAACTCTCCAACCTCGACCTTGGATCGGATCGAACCAGTCACATCTGAACTAGACGATCTTACAAGGTTCTATAGCATAATTGTATGTCAGTTCTATAATCTTCCGTAAGACGCCGAAGAAGTCATTGCCTGGGTCGACGTCTTTGTAGTTTGAAGATTTTATGCACAAACAAATATTCTTCGTAGAATCCAAATCCAAGAAGTCGTCTCTTATTCGAGCATTTGTTGACTTGAACCTGAAGCCATTTACGTAGTAACTTGGCCAGGTCTTTGCTTGATAAATTGGTCCCTTGGTTAGAGTTTTAATATACTCATTCTCAAGGATTGCCTCCGGACGATCAACCTAAATACCAAATAAACAATGCTAACTTAATTATTCTGTGCAAGTATATACATACAAAAAAAGTAAATTGTTAAGATATCCGTACATATGTTCTCAACCAAAAAGGAAAATGAAGTCTCATTTGCTGTTCTACTTCCTCCTCGGTTGCGTACGGATTGTTGGATGTTACCTCATCCTTAAACATACTGAAAAGCAATGAAGCATAGCTATATTAGTTATAATGAGAAGTAACAAAGCACGTGAAATAATTTTACTTACCCTTCTAGCTTGTCCACTTCTTCTTCGTCGCAGTTGAGCAATACATATAACATTGCAGCGCTAACCTCGTCGTCATTTAGATATTTTTTTCATTTTACCAGATGGTTTTCCGTTGGTAGTAAATACTTTCAGCTTTGCCTCAATACCAACTTCATAGCCGTCGTTATTTCTGGGAGCTCTTGTTCTGTTTGTAGCAATATGAGGTTGAAAATACATGGAACAGAAGTTTGAAATCTCCTCAAGCACATATGCTTCACAAATAGAACCCTCCACCCGTGCCTTATTTTTCACCTTCCTCTTGAGGTGGTTCAACTGTCGCTCGAACGGGTACATCCAACGATAAGCGACAGGTCTAGCAACAAGAGCCTCATGGATAACATGAATCGGCAAATGCTCCATTGAGTCGAAGAATGCAGGAGGAAAAACTCTCTCAAGTTTGCAAAGTGTTACCACAATGTCCTTCTCTTGCTTCTCTAAACGATCGATGAGCAACTTGCAAGAACAAAGATCACTGAAGAATATGCTAAGCTCTGTTAATGGATACCAGACTACTGGCGGTAATAATTCCTAAAATGCAACAGGAATTAACCTCTCCATGAATACGTGACAATCCTGGCTCTTCATTTCGGTCAGTTTACACTCCTTTATGTCGACACATCTTCTTAGATTGGAGACGTATTCGTCCGGAAATTTTAAGTCCTGGATCCATCTACAAAGTCTCACTTTGTCCTCCTTGTCCAGCGAGTAGATTGCCTTAGGCCGCAAAAGTTTTCCCTTTCCGTTGTCTATCATGTGTAATGTAGGGCGTCTGCATATTTCGGCTAAGTCCAATCTAGCCTTCTGATTGTCTTTTATCTTTCCCTTGACGTCCATTACAGTATTAATTATGTTATCAAACACGTTCTTCTCGATATGCATGACGTCAAGGTTATGTCTAATCAAATTTGTGCTCCAATATGGCAGATCACAGAATATACTCCTTTTGGTCCAGTTATGATCTTCGCCAAATCCTTCGCAACGGCTGCTCGTTGTAGGATCTTCAATAGCACTTGGGATTTCTTTTACTTGCTCCCATGTGTCCTCTCTGGACCACATTGGTGGTGGATCGCCCTTCTCCATAGCTCCGGCACGGAAAGCAGTTCTGTTCCTATGGTACGGATGGTCTTTCGGCAAAAACTACCGGTGACAATCAAAGAAGCATGGCTTTCCTCCATGTCTCAAACGAAAAGCCTTAGTGCGGTCCATGCAATATGAACATGAAAACCGACCATGAGTGCTCCATCCAGATAATATTACATAAGCCGAAAAGTCGTTGATTGTCCACATTAGTGCTGTCCGCATCTGAAAATTCTATTTTTTCGAAGCATCATACGTGTATGCCCCTGTTTTCCAAAGCTGCTTCAGCTTATCTATCAACGGCTATAAGTACACATCGATGTTCCTCTTCGGGTTGTTCAGACCGGGAATGATAATAGTTAAGAACATGTAAGATGTCTTCATGCATATCCAAGGCGGTAGGTTGTAGGAGTAAGGATTACCGGCCAGCATGAATATTGGAAGCCTGAAAGACCAAATGGGGTGAAACCATCAGAGCAGAGCCCCAACCTTATATTACGCGCATCAGAAGCAAAATTAGGATATGCTCGATCGAAGTGCTTCCACGCTTCTCCATCAGATGGGTGATCCAACACTCCTTCGGTCTATTGTCACTTGTGCCAACTCATATTTTTGGCAGCCTCTTTCACCATGAACAACCTCTGCAACCGCGGCGTCAACGGCAAGTAGTGCATTAAAGAAATCGGTCTACTAGACTTGCCTGCCGCAGTTGGCTTGTAGCGATTAGCACCACATAATTCACACACTTCTGCATCCTTGTGATCTTTGTAGTAAAGCATGCATCTATTCTGACAACAATCGATCTTGTCGTATCCCATCCAGATGGATCTCACCATCCTCTTAGAGCGGTAGAAGTCTTTCGGTAACTTGGTACCCTCCGGCAAGATATCGGTAATCAACTCGAGCACTCTATTGTAGCATTCTTGCGACATGTTAAAGTCAGACTTTATGCTCAAGAGCCGAGTGATCACCTCTAACGGTGAATGGTTCTCACAGCCAGGGTACAAAGGAGTCCTTGCATTCTCCAGCAACTCCAAGAACTTCGCGGCATCGACATTCGGTGCCTCCTCAGCTGCATCACGATTATATGGATCGAAACTAGGCCCCGTAGCGTCGAAGACCATGTTAACGTACTCGTTGTCGACACTAGTTTGGTTGTGGACATTCATATAAGGCTCCACATAAGGCTCAACATAAGGCTCCACATAAGGCTCCGCTTGGAATGCTAAAGGTACAAGCTCTCCATGTGCGGTCCATTGGTAGTAATTCGGAAGGAAACCCTTTGTGTATAAGGGATACGTCACATCCAATTCTAGTTGAAACTTTATGTTCTGATATTTTGCACAAGGGTAATTAATGTCCATGCCGTTCATGGATTGAGGAAACGCCTTTGTGAATTGGAGAAATTGTTCTACTCCGGCGATGTATTCATCTCGCACACTGCACCTGTCATCTCGAATGCGGTTGTTGTCACGACCCGCACCCGTTTTTTTTTTTAAACGGATACGAGACGTGTCCAAGCCAGCCTACGCCGCAGTATCGGCGGTAGAACGCTGTCACGGCCATGAAGATCAAATCACAAATAATACTCATTCACAATATTAATTTAATTTACAATAATCACAAGTTTTACATCTGCAGAAAATAAAAACTTGTACCAATATTGAATGACTAATACTCAACTATCTAACTAGTCTCTTAGGCTTTTGTCTGCAAGTATTCCCGTCACTCCCCAAGCTAAGTGAATCCACGGCTAACCTGAAAATGTTGGTTTTCAGTCAGGAATGGAACGAGCACAATTCACTGAATGCAATTTCAAATAAAGAAGATGACTATAAACAAAGGTTAGACATGAATCATGGGTTTGAAAATAAACATGAAATATAAAAACCAATAGTAAGTAAATAGACACAAAATACTCTCCCCGACTGTTAGAAGTACCTTTGATATGTGATCGGTCTCGGGACAATTATGCGACACGGTCTACACGGTCTAAAGTTACACGGTCTACAGTTACACGGTCTACAGTTACACGGTCTACAAAAAATATAGCAATAAAGAAACACTGTCTACAAAATAATAATCACTGACTACACAGTTTAAATGCAATAATAAACACGGTCTACACGGTCTACTTTACAATAATTAAATCACTGTCTACAAGAAGTAAATAAAATACTGTCTATACGGTCTACAAGAAATAAATGCAACACGGTCTACACGGTCTACACGGTCTAAGGTCAGATCACACATCCTTGGTACTTCTTATTTCCGACTCAACAATTTATAATAGAAAATAATCACATAACCAATGACTAATCAATGAAATATAGTAAAGATCAATATCGAAATGCAAACAATAAACTGTACTCGCCTGTGGTCCTGTGCTGGTGAAACCGATGATCCAAATCACTCAATATGTCCCAATAGTCAAAACCCGTACAACAGTCCCTGGATGCTGAAATAGACAATACCAATAATCTCAGAATAGTCAAATTAGCTAGGATTGCCTGTCCTTAAGTCCAATTCTGGACACATGGGCAAAACGGTAATTTCGGGCAAAAACGATGTCCGCCGTTGGACCCACTTTGCACCGAAAAACGTGCCAGAGTCAACGGTCTCTAAAGTCGTCAAACTACATGTCTACGGATTCAGTTTTTCGATACGAACCCAACCGTGTGTCCAAAGTTGGATTCCGGCGGGCCGTGCACAAAATCGTCCGTTGAGTGGGACCGTGGGGCCCGCAAAACGACGTCCGATTCAACTGTCTCAAAATTGGACCAAACTTGGCATACAGGACCAGAAAAACGATACGGTCCTGTCGGCGTAAGTTTCATCTCGATCTGACGAGCATGCACAAAGTAATTGAGAAATTTGTACAGAGGTCGATACGGGGAAATTCGACGGATACGCATCAAATTCGTCGCGCACACGCGACCAATTTGAATTCCGTCAAAGCCCACACGACCACGAAGCTGTTACGCAGCTTTTGATCCTTTCGGTTTGCGACCACGTCGCCCGGAATGGCGGGACGCACGTCGTGTGGAATAATTTTCTAGTTTTCAAAAACAGATTTTTCTCTAACTTTGAAATGGTTTTAACAGAGATTTAATAGATGAAAAATAAAAGTAAAAGAGAGGTTTCGAACTCGTATAGGTTGTCTAAAACTGTCTTCAACTAGAATCTCAAAATCTTGCATGGATTGGGAGAAAACTGCTCGTGAACTCGAGTCCTTGGACTTGTTTTACTGTCCTGTTTCGACAGGTTTTTGTTGAACTTTGGTTCGATTTCCTGGCCGATCTAGCGCACCTACGCATAAAGTAATTGAAAGAAGGTAAAGACGTACATGTTGGCTTCGTACCAGAGTTGGAAGATCGAGAATCGGTTGATCGAGCGAGGCGTGACAGCGTTACGAAAACCGCCCCACGCGGTGTTGCTGCTGCCTTCTCCGTCTCGCGTGTGCGCCTGAGCGCGCGCGACGCGGCCTGGCCTGCCGCCGGCGACTGCCTCACGGCGACGCGAGGCCGGGGTGGTCGCCAGTGGTTGGGGTCGCGCTGGGGGTGGCGGCGTGGATGCTTAGGGTTTGGCGTCGAGGACGAGAGTTACTCTCGGTTACATATATAGATGCATATATACTCGGGTCTTGGGTTCCACATGGGGAGGCTCGATTTATTCAAGGGATTTAACAGAACACTCCTAGTTTGGCTCAGCTCACGCTGGGCTAGGTTTGTTTCCCCCTGCTGGGTTCAGTTGCGTAAAGTATTGCCTGGGTCGGGCCCAGGGCTGCTATTGCTTCTTCTTTTTCTTTTTCTTATTTCTATAACATACATATATATATACATATATATATATATATATATATATATATATATATATATATATATATATATATATATATATATATATATATATTCCTATATTTACCTATATGATAAATCTCCAAAAATCTAAATAATATTTTAAGAGGCAATACCAATCTCAATGCTATCTATTTATGTATATATACCTCTATATAGTATATATCTATATCTATATATATATATACACGTATTCCAATAAAATCCTAAATTCCCTATATACCCTTTCTCTAGTGTAGGACGTATTCATATAAATATATATATATACATATGACTATCTATAATAGTATTTAATTGATGAAAATAATATAACAAATAATAAAATAATAATATATAATAATAACCTCAATGATGTCGATAATAAAAGATAATAATAAAAATAATAATAATAATAACGAAATTCAATATATCAATAATGGTGTATATATATATACCATTATAAGCAGTCCAAAATTCCACAATGCACAATGACCTATTTTATACCAATATCATAGAATACCAACTAATAATAATATTTATAATATTTAATTACTAATATTTAGAAAATATTCATTAAACCATTAAAACGAATTACCACACCCTCATAACAAATTCCATCAACCCGACTGTCATTGGACGCATCGCATGACTACATGGACTTGGGCTTGCTTTGGGTCCAATCTGGACTTCGGTACAACCGGGTCTCCTTAAACTCAATAATGTAAATAATAAATAAATAAAACTTCGGTACGGGTTAAGTTGCAACTTGGCCTGGTTTTCCTAGTTAGGACATCGCTATGGCTAGGTTTCTCCTGGCATGGCTAGTACTCTAGTCGAAGCACACTGTTACATCTCCCAGGCCATAATTCATAATCGTTTTATACTCCATAACTCCACAATGATTTAAATCATCCACCGTAATAATTAGCTAAATCATTATTTAAAAAAATCTAAAATCACCAATCGAATAAACTAATTAAAAATAAACTAATTCCAAATTTTCGGGAAGGGGAGCTACAAATCTACCCACCTTAAAAATAATTTCGTCCTCGAAATTCTAATTCATAACTATTCTTAAGATTTAAAAAGGAGATCTACTATTACCTTATTCTCCTTAAATTTCATTTCTCAAAAAAATATTTTATAAACTCGAATACTTGAGGACTTCTACCCACCTTTGGTCACACTACTCCCTCAAAGCTAGGTCACTAAAATTTTACAATCATCCAACTAATTGCTATAATTGCTACCAATTGATATCTACTGAATATGGCACCTATAAATCTCTCTGATCTATCAAATAACCCAGAATCTAACATGCAACAAATTTACACAAGTAGCTAAAAAATATGACTATACGTCACTCTGGAATATGAAGGTCATGAAAATAAAATAATCAAAATAAATATAAAATTTCAAGGGCGGTGGAAAGTATCCAAGGATATAGATAGAAAGAGTGTTTATGAACCTATAGTCTTATTCGCTAGATTTGGCTACTCTAGTCTAGTCATTGACCCAATCGAAAAAAAACCTTCGCTTCTTAGAGGGGCTTGCAATCCATGGACTATGGAAAATCCGTTCTCGAATTTAATCTAAGCAAGGTTCCTAAAATAGAACAGAATTTGGGAAATCGAGATTTTGATCTTTTTTTTTGTGGTTATTTAAACACACGAGCAAGGGATATGAATGTAATACAAGATCGTATCGCGACTTCTAGGTAGATGGAATAGGGGTTACAGGTCACATTCTAAGAGATGGGGACACATAATAGATATAGGGGCCTATTTCGAATAGTTCGATTTTATAGTCCAATTATAGTGGTGTGAATGGATGGATTTTTTCTAGGTCTTAAGGGATTTTCTGATTGGACATCAATCGTTGGTATAATGAACCGTGGACTTCAATCTATATTGACTGGATAAGATCCCAATAATAAACTACTTCTACTAGGTTAGGGTAACCTAGAATAGGTTTCAACCCATATGGTTGAGCTAGTTGGACAGTCGGATTGGTTAAATAGGTTCTCTAAGCCCTGAAGGTGCGCCTTCCTTGACTTTTGTGTTTAAGTAGCACGAGAAGACACAATTGAATGGCACACTAGTGACATGTACGTAGTGGCCTTCGAGTAGATCACAACCATATATTGGGTCGAAAGGTTTGAGTCGAGGTCGGGTCTCTAATTGTAGTCGGGAAGTGTACGAGTATTATGGTATGGGTTATAGCTAGTCCTTTTAACCCGAAAGTCTTGGCACAAAAAATAGAGTACATGGGGACGGGTTTGAGTAGGACATGGTATACCTAGATGAAGGTGGGCCCGTCTAGATCTTGCGTATGAAATTTGTTGGAAGGTAACAGGTTGTCTCATGCTCCGATTATTAATGACACGGTCGGGGACATAAAAAGATCTTGATGGAAAGTGGGAGTCCATGAGACACTAATTATCATCCCAATGGAAAATATTCTAGTCAATCGGTAATCCTCGTATATCCCAAAAATTCTAGAAGGCTTATAGTCTACCCACCTTAAAAATAGGACATGGTCCTAGGAATATTGAGGTTAGAAGGATTTCAAGTCCGTTATTGTACCTCGACTCTTATCAATAAAGATTAAGGCACGGCGTAACAGGATACGGTAGATCTAAGTCAAGCCAAGGATCGTTCCTCAATGAATGGAAAACGAGAGTGTTCAATGACACACGGTCGAAAAATAGAATGATCTACTCGCCCACTGTATACAAGGGTTATCGACAGGGTAACCAACTCTAAGGCACATCATCTAAAAAGATTTCTAACCACTGAGTCGTGAAACTCTAATTGTGTTAACCTGTCAGGCTATGGTCATAAGGGTTCTAGTAGTATGGGCTGCAGTGATCATGCATTGTTGTTGTCAACTGGTATATCACAATTTGATTGGGTATTTAAGCTATGATATTGGCTAAGCTAGTGACTGTGGTATTCCAACACTAGTTAGGTCTTAATAATAAAATTTACATAACTAGAGTAATATTGGTTGGAAACCAATCTCGGGATGAGTGTCCACCATAGTCACGGTAAATTATTGTCCTTAGCCTTGTCTATTCATCTCATGTCTAAAATGTGGGCTTTGGTCGAGGGACGGTTGAGTCAAGGCATACGGGTTGAAAGTTAAGGCAAGCTTCCAGCAAAAATTGGAGACTCACACTATTTGGTCTCTTGAGGATAGATAGTCTCCTATGTAGGCATTTCGACTAAGGGTAAAACCCTAATCATTCTCAATTTTAGCTGGCTCGAAAGTCTCAATAGTAGTTTGAGGGTCGATGGGAGCGACACTTGGGCCTACCATTATCATAGCCGTGGGAGTACTCTGTATCTCTCTACTATCACGAGCTTTCGTCTTTCCAAATCGGTGAAAGACAAAAACAATAAAGAATTCAAGGGAGATGTTACTGAATACAATTTCGTGATTCAAGGGCGAACATATAATTCAAGAGAAATTGTCAATATAGTCGTGGATGAGACCCTAGAGACATCTATATCTCAATCCACGTAGGGTAATTAAATAAAGTGCGAACCAAATGCATCATGGTTGATCAGACCATAATACACTGATTCTGATTTAGACAATAAGTTAGCAGGCGTCCCCACTAAACATATGCCTCGAATCAAGCTCGATAAAAGAGTAAGCTTGCAAAACTAGGCTGTAATAGCAGCGTTGGTCAAGATAGTCAAGATACGAGTACGCAAGATTTTTGAAAAGAGGCACAAGTAGTTCGAGTTTAGAGAGAATCAAAACTTTACCAGGTGTTCTTGCTTATACGGTCTCCCTACTATCTTCCTATCCATAAAGCCTTGGTCGACTAATGGGTTATAGGTCTCTAAATTCTATATTCTGGTTAACCATATTAGCGTCAATTAATATCCTCGTCAATAGGTCACAAGGACCACGAAATGCTAGACCGGAAGACACGCTACCCAATCTCACAGAACTTCCACCACTATTGGCTTCGGATTTTATAGAACATACAGGGCACCGTCCTGTCCTCTACAGTATCCCTAATTTGTAATCCCGTCTGAAGTCATTTCACCGAGGACAACGCCTCGCCCGTAAAATCGGGCTGTGGTAATCCTTGGTTTCGTAACTCAAATATGATACAAATCGAACATTACTTAACTCTATCCAATATTGGCTCAAGGATAACTACGATCAAGAGTGGACCACTAGTCATATCTCTAGCAAATTCTATAACCGATATTTTCCTAATCTCATCTCAACTCTTGGGATCGTGTCTCGCCAGTGCGCTGTTGGCTGCAGTGAATCCCTAGTCTCCAAAATTAAATAAATGGCGACAGTGCGCTGTTGTCCTGCCAGTATAAGTTAACTAACATTCTCGTAACTATATCTGTAAATAAATCCCTGAGCTTCTAGAGATTCGAACAAGTTGACTATGAAATAAAGCATAAATATTTGCCCTATCAACCCTTAAATAAAAGATTGAGCGGGGAGGAAATAACTTGAGACACAAAAAAATATACAAACATTCTAATGTCCATTCCATGTGTATTCAAACATTGAGGAAACTTTGAACCGAAACTAACTCGAGGTCCGTATGGGGATAACAATAATCAGAATTTATACAAAATATTAATTCCTAGGGCAAATAGGAACTAAGTAGGCAGTTCGACTAAGATATGAGGATGATATCTAAGAGGCAAAGAGAAGGATTTGCCCAATTCATCAAGGTTAGATCATAAATTATATGAAGCCGTGTCTCACCAAGTGAATAATCTATCCACTTTGGGTCGTATCATCATATCGAGAGATAATAGCGTACCTATGGGGATCTAACAAACCATCAACATTAATAACTCCTCATCTAAATTGCATGGCCTAGACTACCCATCGGTAATTTGTATAAGGGACTCCTAGTCCTAGTCATTCAATTAAATTAATCCTTGTTCGTGAATGAGCATGTTCTAGTCGCAGGCTCGTAATAGTACAACTAACTTAAGTACTATCACGAGTTTGCATGATTTGCAAAGACTGACCTGCATGGGCCACCATAAAAACTTATCACGACCCGCACCCGTTTTTTTTTTTAAACGGATACGAGACGTGTCCAAGCCAGCCTACGCCGCAGTGTCGACGGTAGAACGCTGTCACGGCCATGAAGATCAAATCACAAATAATACTCATTCACAATATTAATTTAATTTACAATGATCACAAGTTTTACATCTGCAAAAAATATAACCTTGTACCAATATTGAATGACTAATACTCAACTATCTAACTAGTCTCTTAGGCTTTTGTCTGCAAGTATTCCCGTCACTCCCCAAGCTAAGTGAATCCACGGCTAACCTGAAAATGTTGGTTTCCAGTCAGGAATGGAACGAGCACAATTCACTGAATGCAATTTCAAATAAAGAAGATGACTATAAACAAAGGTTAGACATGAATCATGGGTTTGAAAATAAACATGAAATATAAAAACCAATAGTAAGTAAATAGACACAAAATACTCTCCCCGACTGTTAGAAGTACCTTTGATATGTGATCGGTCTCGGGACAATTATGCGACACGGTCTACACGGTCTAAAGTTACACGGTCTACAGTTACACGGTCTACAGTTACACGGTCTACAAAAAATATAGCAATAAAGAAACACTATCTACAAAATAATAATCACTAACTACACAGTTTAAATGCAATAATAAACACGGTCTACACGGTCTACTTTACAATAATTAAATCACTGTCTACAAGAAGTAAATAAAATACTGTCTACACGGTCTACAAGAAATAAATGCAACACGGTCTACACGGTCTACACGGTCTAAGGTCAGATCACACATCCTTGGTACTTCTCATTCTCGACTCAACAATTTATAATAGAAAATAATCACATAACCAATGACTAATCAATGAAATATAGTAAAGATCAATATCGAAATGCAAACAATAAACTGTACTCGCCTGTGGTCCTGTGCTGGTGAAACCGATGATCCAAATCACTCAATATGTCCCAATAGTCAAAACCCGTACAACAGTCCCCGGATGCTGAAATAGACAATACCAATAATCTCAGAATAGTCAAATTAGCTAGGATTGCCTGTCCTTAAGTCCAATTCTGGACACATGGGCAAAACGGTAATTTCGGGCAAAAACGATGTCCGCCGTTGGACCCACTTTGTACCGAAAAACGTGCCAGAGTCAACGGTCTCTAAAGTCGTCAAACTATATGTCTACGGATTCAGTTTTCCGATACGAACCCAACCGTGTGTCCAAAGTTGGATTCCGGCGGGCCGTGCACAAAATCGTCCGTTGAGTGGGACCGTAGGGCCCGCAAAACGACGTCCAATTCAACTGTCTCAAAATTGGACCAAACTTGGCATACAGGACCAGAAAAATGATACGGTCCTGTCGGTGCAAGTTTTGTCTCGATCTGACGAGCGTGCACAAAGTAATTGAGAAATTTGCACAGAGGTCGATACGGGGAAATTCGACGGATACGCATCAAATTCGTCGTGCAGACACGACCAATTTGAATTCCGTCAAAGCCCACACGACCATAAAGCTGTTACGCAGCTTTCGATCCTTTCAGTTTGCGACCACGTCGTCCGGAATGGCGGGACGTACGTCGTGTGGAACAATTTTCTAGTTTTCGAAAACAGATTTTTCTCTAACTTTGAAACGGATTTAACAGAGATTAATAGATGAAAAATAAAAGTAAAAGAGAGGTTTCGAACTCGTATAGGTTGTCTAAAACTGTCTTCAACTAGAATCTCAAAATCTTGCATGGATTGGGAGAAAACTGCTCGTGAACTCGAGTCCTTGGACTGGTTTTACTGTCCTGTTTCGACAAGTTTTTGTTGAACTTTGGTTCGATTTCCTGGCCGATCTAGCGCACCTACGCATAAAGTAATTGAAAGAAGGTAAAGACGTACATGTTGGCTTCGTACCAGAGTTGGAAGATCGAGAATCGTTGATCGAGCGAGGCGTGACAGCGTTACGAAAACTGCCCCGCGCGGTGTTGCTGCTGCCTTCTCCGTCTCGCGTGTGCGCCTGAGCGCGCGCGACGCGGCCTGGCCTGCCGTCGACGACTGCCTCACGGCGACGCGAGGCCGGGGTGGTCGCCAGTGGTTGGGGTCGCGCTGGGGGTGGCGGCGTGGATGCTTAGGGTTTGGCGTCGAGGACGAGAGTTACTCTCGGTTACATATATAGATGCATATATACTCGGGTCTTGGGTTCCACATGGGGAGGCTCGGTTTATTCAAGGGATTTAACAGAACACTCCTAGTTTGGCTCAGCTCACGCTGGGCTGGGTTTGTTTCCCCCTGCTGGGTTCAGTTGCGTAAAGTATTGCCTGGGTCGGGCCCAGGGCTGCTATTGCTTCTTCTTTTTCTTTTTCTTATTTCTATAACATACATATATATACATACATATATATATATATATATATATATATATATATATATATATATATATATATTCCTATATTTACCTATATGATAAATCTCCAAAAATCTAAATAATATTTTAAGAGGCAATACCAATCTCAATGCTATCTATTTATGTATATATATACCTCTATATAGTATATATCTATATCTATATATATATATATACACGTATTCCAATAAAATCCTAAATTCCCTATATACCCTTTCTCTAGTGTAGGACGTATTCATATAAATATATATATACATATGACTATCTATAATAGTATTTAATTGATGAAAATAATATAACAAATAATAAAATAATAATATATAATAATAACCTCAATAATGTCGATAATAAAAGATAATAATAAAAATAATAATAATAATAACGAAATTCAATATATCAATAATGGTGTATATATATATACCATTATAAGCAGTCCAAAATTCCACAATGCACAATGACCTATTTTATACCAATATCATAGAATACCAACTAATAATAATATTTATAATATTTAATTACTAATATTTAGAAAATATTCATTAAACCATTAAAACGAATTACCACACCCTCATAACAAATTCCATCAACCCGACTGTCATTGGACGCATCGCATGACTACATGGACTTGGGCTTGCTTTGGGTCCTATCTGGACTAGTTCGGTACAACCGGGTCTCCTTAAACTCAATAATATAAATAATAAATAAATAAAACTTCGGTACGGGTTAAGTTGCAACTTGGCCTGGTTTTCCTAGTTAGGACATCGCTATGGCTAGGTTTCTCCTGGCATGGCTAGTACTCTAGTCGAAGCACACTGTTACATCTCCCAGGCCACAATTCATAATCGTTTTATACTCCATAACTCCACAATGATTTAAATCATCCACCGTAATAATTAGCTAAATCATTATTTAAAAAAATCTAAAATCACCATTCGAATAAACTAATTAAAAATAAACTAATTCCAAATTTTCGGAAAGGGGAGCTACAGTTGTACATCCACGAACGGTCTAACAAATACATTGATATAGCCATTTCTAGATATCTGCAAATATAAATAAACTTCAAAACTAAAACGAATATACTACATACTACATACATACATATATACTGCGAGCTCCCTAGGATCCGCACCCCGAGCAGCAGACCCTCCAACCCCACGAGCAGCAAGAAGGTCCTAACCCGACGTACGACCGTGACTCGGGACCATTCCTATGAGTATCGGGAGCAAGGAAAATAGACGACAGCATTGACCAACCAACAAAACTACGTGTTACAAATATCGACACTATCGGTACGTGGTTTCGAATCGGAGTATCAGATTTTTCGGTGTTAGAAAATAAATAATTATTACTAAATTATCAGATTTTTCGGCACTATCGGTGCCCCTGACCCAGCCCCCCCACACCCCTCCCCCCTACACCACCCCAAACCCTAACCCGAACCCTATTCCTAATCCCTCCCCCACCAGCCCCCCTCCCCTCCCCAGCCCCCCCTAACCCCCCTGCTCCCCTCCCCCACCAACCACCCCTAACCCTAACCCGAACCCTTACCATAACCCTCCCCTCCCTCCAACCCCCCCGCCCCTCCCCTCCCACACACCCACCCATAACCCGAACCCTAACCCTCCCCTCCCCCCAGCACCACCTCCTCACCTCTAGCCGACCTCACCCCCCTGCCTCACCCCCCAGCCACCCTCCAACCATTCCTCACCCCCAACCACCCGTACCCCCTGCCCCTCCCCCCGAGCCACCAGCACCCCCCAACCACCAACAACTAAAATAGAGAGAGAGAGAGAGAGGGAGTCACGTACCGGAGGAGAGTCGCTGGAGAGAGTGAGAGCGCTGGAGGGAGAGAGTGAGAGAGTAAAATGGATGAGGGAAAATAAATCAGGGGAGATTTAATTTTTTTAGAATTTAGCGACGTTCATACTAACGTCGCTAAATTAGTCGCTATTAGCGACGTCATAGCGACGTTTCACGATGACTAGCTCGTGTAACTAATATACGTCGTTGTCACGTCGTTATTTTCGTCGCTAGTAGCGACTGTTAGCGACGTTTTAATTATACATCTCTAATGTCTACAATTTAGCGACGTTTTACCAATGTCGCTAAATTTACGTCACCAATTGAGCAGATTTTAGTAGTGTGGATTCTAAGTGGTCATACTATAGGTTTAATATATTCGTAGACGTATATCCTGTTATTAAAGTAATATGACACCACTATATTAAACAATGAAAATAGATGCTATATCACATCAGGGTAGAAATACATCCTATGACTAGGTTTAGGCTAAAGAACTATGTGTCGCAACTTAGGTTCATAGGCAATCATCGCACAATTTCCCAACCCTACAACCAAAGAAGGACAAGGGGTGAACCCTGCACCATGACTGTCCACGTTTCTCATCTGCAAACAGAAGGAATAGATCACCATTAGTCAAGCTTATGATCGACCAATCATCCCTGATATATGGTAATCTCCCTAGTACTTCTATTCTAACGGACACTATAGGAAATATATATAGGATTTTACACACCTTAGCTATTTTTCTATTCCTGTCAAACAAGAATTCTTATCTTCTCCTAATAATAATTTTCTAATTCTTAGACAAGGGTGAAGTAACTACTCTATACATGGCTATATAATACTATAGATAATACTAAGGTACTCAAACAATATAATTGTAGCAATGGTACCTGGAATAGACACACCCGTATGTAGCTACCTAATTGGTGCGATGGCCTAGACCTGACCATGCGTCTGTGCTCCTTTCTGCTGCATGGCTCTCTGGAACTGGGCCTCCTATGGTGGCAAAGGTGGTCCTCTCTGGTGTTCCTCTGGTATTGGGGGTGGCAGTGCTTTATTTGCTAGAATGGGTAGCCTGGGTCCTTGAGGTACTGGTCGTTGTAGTATCTGTAATCATCCATCCCGATGCTATGGACACTCCTTGGCTCGGTGTTGATCAGATCCGCATATCAGACACTGACCTAGTCTTTTTCTGTAGTCTTTTTGAATATGCTCATTCTTGCCACAATAATGACAAGTCGGGAGTTCCTGTGCTAGATACGTGGTAACTCTCTACTGATGAAGTCCTCCTAGCTGTCGGATGGGTCCTCATTGCTTCTCTTTGGCTGGTGCGTCTGTAGTAGTAGAGCACTTAGGAAGCACTGGGTCTGGGTTTTTCTTGATAGACTCCTGGAGATGGACTTCTGCTAATACCTTAGCGTACGGAAGTCTAGACTGCGTTGTAGTATACCTCTAGAGCTTCTTCGTCAATCTATGAACCACATCTTCTCTACTTTGTTAGGTATTAGGATGGTACCGAACCTACTGAGATGACTGAATTTTGCATCATACTCGTCAACTGTCATATTTTCCTGCTTGAGATGGAGAAACTGATCGTAGAGAGCATCTCGAACTGTAATGGGGAAGTATTTTGCCTTAAAATATTCTAAGTACTACTCCTAAGTCTGACCTTTGTTGATGTCTCGCTCGATCGACTCCCACCAGTGATGTGTATTTCCTTCAAAAAGTCCTCACGGCTGTTATCTATAAGTTTTCTGGCTGCTATGAAGTACCTAGAAGCTTCTAGGTGCTGATCGTCGACTCGATGATCTCCTCTAGCGTCTTCTTCCCTTTAAATGGCTTTAGGTTTATCTGCCGAAAGCCCTTAACCGTGCCTGCTAGCTGAGCAGGTGCCGGTGCATGTATTGGTGTAGGCGCTAGTACTGTCAGCCTCTCTAAGATCATCATCAAGCTTTGTCTCATGGCCTCTGTCTGTTGCATCTGCTGCTGTATCATGGTTTAGAAGAATTGAAACATCTGGGTCTGGCCATCAGATTGGGGCATCTGAGGTATTGGTACATAAGTCAGCTGCTGCAGATATGCTCCACGAGGGATCTGTGGCAGGAAATGAGACGGTAGAGGCAAATGATCCTCCTGCTGCGTCTAAGTCTGCAAAGTCTGGCCCTCTTGCAGCAGCAATGGTGTGACTACCATAGGGGTTGTCGGGTGTGCCAAACCCTGTCCTGGGGTCTGGTCCTCGAGTGTAACAGAAGTTCTGCCATTGCTAGGAGTAGCATCGTTGGTCGGGTTGACTCCGTTAGCCAAGTGTCCACTGTGTAGATTCATCTCTCTGTAAAAGAAAAGTTTTATGAGGATGGTACGGAAACAAGCAGGATGCATGATAAGAGAGGAAGAATTTAGATTTCAAAGGCGATAATTCAAAAAGTGGATGATATTCTTAATACTCCTTAATCCTAATTGCAGGCTCGCATTGGTGCAATAACGTAACCAAAGCGATAAACTTGACCTGCATGGGCCACCACAAAAATGTTATGTCCCAGCTCTAAAATACATAGAAACTTAAGACATGAGTATGCCAACTGTATGAATTAGAATAAGCTACCCAATTTAATGGACTAACTCCAGTTGTAGTATATTGTACCTAAACTACACAGTCATAGGAAATTCTATAATCTCTATAATACTATAATCTCATCCATATAATCAAGCAATAATAACACATATAGAAATATAACGAATGAACTTATATGAAATATAACAAGAACTGAAAATCCAATACAAATGATTTGTTTATAAAAATATAGTCTGATGGAAATATCCATGGAAAAGAAATACAATAAAAATAAAGAAATACTAAAATAAAAGATAACCAGCCAGAACATTGGCTAACTAGATAATAATGCTCAAGGCTCTAACTGAAGCATCCTCCAAGCTTATGGAAACTCCTCGTGTAACACCTCTACGTCCTCAGCAACATAACCTGTCTCAATCTCTGGTCCATAGACAGTAGGATGCAAATGCTTATCCAGATCTGGAAAAGAACCAGGTCCTCAGAGAGACATAACAAGATACAAAAGAAACATGCCAATGTAAATTGAATAAATATAAGGGAATAACCTAAATCACAACACGGTCCAATAGCAAATTATCAAAATAGTAAACCACACCTTCAACCAAATAAGGAAAAGGATGGCACACTATTCCATGATAAGATAATGTCTTATGGCTTTGTGAATGCATATTGAAGACAACATTGGACGTATGGATGGGTGATAAGGATATGGCACCGAATCATAGGCCGGCGTCGGATCACGAGCCGATATCTATGAATAACGAACAACACAGACAACTATGAACCAATCTATAAGGATAATGATCCCGCAATCTCCTTCGAAGATTACATAATCTAATACGGTAATCTCATATGTCTTCTGGTAGTCTTCTATGCCCATGGACTTGCATAAGTCATATCTATGACCCAGACAAACCATATCTCAATGCCAAGTCATCCTACCTAGACATAATCTAACTAATAAGGCAACGCACCAATGGCCAGTCAATGCGCAACTCATGCATATGAAATCTCACTCAAGGTGTCGTATAGTAATATGTGTCAAAGCCATAGAAGTTATATCAACAACTTCACCACTAAAGGTAAGTCCACTAACTCTAAGTCAACACATGCACCCACAAGTCATCGATAACAACATCGATGGCACCCAAGTCAAACTTGGACGCACATCGCTATAACTGTATCAACAAAAAGAACAGAAATAGAGAACATAATTTAAATAGTAAATAAAGGCAAGGTATCTTGTCTGAAATATTGACAAGAAAGCACATCAACGGTCCAGCTCCAACTGTAGTCGAACAATCACGAACCCCTAAAATATAATTAACTAAAATCAATTCTAATTCTAAAACAACACATCTACCATAAATATACATACTAATTATAAACTCTATTACATATACTAGCTAACCAGTTTACATCTAGATATAATATACCCTCTACATGTAGTATCATGCCAACATAAAAATAATATTTTATAATATATATATATATATATTTTTATAATATATATATATATATATATATATATATATATATATATATATATATATATATATACATAAAAGAAAAAAATATATATATATATATAATAAATATATATATATATTTTTTTTAAAGAAAAAATATATATATATATATATATAATAAATATATATATATAATAAATATATATATATATATATATATATATATATATATATATATATATTTTTTATAAATGAAAATATATATATATATATATATATATATATATATATATATATATATATATATATATATATATATATATATATATATATATATATATATATATTTTTTTTTTTTTTTTTTTTTTTTTTCTTGAGTCGACCTTAGGTAAGTTACCAATCAATAAGGTGTAGATCTTAGGTAAGTTACCAAGATCTACACCTTATTGATTGGTAACTTACCTAAGGTCTAAAACTTTGCTGCTACACCGTCGATTTTGCAAGGGATAGATAGGGGGCTAAACAATATTATTTTTTCTTGAAATTTGGTATGTTGCCAATCAATAAGGTGTAGATCAATCCCATAAAAAAACATTCAAGAAAAAAATGTTGTAAAGTGAGAAAAATGAGGTCGACCTTAGGTAACTTACCTAAGGTCGACCTTAGGTACATTTTCCTCATATATATATATATATATATATAAAAGAATATATATATATATATATATATATATATATATATATATATATATATATATATATATATATATACAAAATAACAACATATATTATCCATCTAGCATATCCAATATATATTTAATCATGTCTAGTACATACATCATCATAATACTAAATAAAAATAATATTTTTATATCACAAAATGTATCATAATATTTTTAGAAAAATACATAAATAATTTTTGGACATTTTAAATATATTTATTTTAAGAAATACTAGCATCAAAATACCATACTTAACTAGTACACAATTATGCCACATGTTGAACCAATTGAAATCGAACGACACAAAAAAAATATAGAAATTTAATATTCTGAAAAAACTAAATTAATCAGAGAAATATATGATTTTTGATCATAAATAAATTGAAAAAATCATAGAAAAGTTATACGAAGTTTACAGATCAAATAGCCAATTTTTGACGTCTTTTCGATGTCCGAAAAACTAGCACCATGGAAACGATAGCACAAACACATGAATAACTAGAAAAATCTGAATATTGGGCATTAATAGATGATAAAGAAGGATGTTATGATCATTACCAATGAGTTGTTCGAGATCAAACGAGTTCGGAAGTCATCGGAAAGATGCTCGCACCAAAATCGTTCAAATCTGGACCAATTTTAGTGCAACGGATGCCACGACCAAATCGAGTAGAATGGTGCGAGTTAGAAATTGAACATCAAAGTAGAAATGTAGGGATACCAATTAGTTTTAGTTTTAGTAGAAATAGATAAGAAAAAGTAGTTGAAACCCATCGAAAAAGATGACCAACATGGATTTGGAATTTTTGTTACGGTTGAAAATAACCTTCAAGATCGGCCTCCAAACGACCAAATAATTGGGAAAAACTCCTCCAGGGCTTGATAAGGTTGAAGAGGGGTCACTTGAAGTCGTCGGGGAGGTGGTGGTGGGCAGAAAAGTCGAGAAGAAGTTGGTTGAAGGGGTTGAAGTGGTCGGCCAAAGCTTGCTTGTGCCGTTGGCCTATGGTAAGGGGGTGGTCGGATATTGTGTAACACCCATATTCTGAATATGTATTTTATCAAGCTCGCATGTATTTCAGATCTGTATTTATTTTTTCGGATTTTGGCATGTACTTGTAATTGGCTTGACTTGCAGATTTTGGTTCTCGTAATTGGGTTTTACCTGGCTTAGTTTATTTTGTAGAGGAGAATTGGTTTGATTTGGTTTGGTTTAATATGCATTGGACCACCTTAGCCTATGCTCCACCCTCAATACAACACAACCCACCCTTATAATATCTCCACCAACCTTCTCTCTCTTCATTATTCTCTCATTTATTTTTTTTCCATCTTCTTCTTCCTTCCTCTACACAACACCAACACCCCTTAGGCAAGTGCAACTTGCTTCCACAAGAGAGCTCATTTTTATTGTTCTAATAGCTTCTCCTCATGTTTCTAAGACACATTAGAACTTGTCATTTTCCATTTTGAGGCGTTAATTTTTGTAGATCTAGAAATTAGTTATTTTTGGATTTTGGTGGTTTCGATCTATCAAACTTCTTTGTTTCAAGTTTTAATTATTCCATGTTGTAGAGAATTTTATTCTACCCAATTTTGACTTTTGAAAAGTTAGATTTGGACTTGTTTTGACCAAGTTATGGACTTTTGAAGTTTTAGGTTCAAACCATGGAGTTCTTGCTGTTTTGGAGAAGACAGTGAGCAGTGCACGAGCTTTTTAGCTTGTGCCACTGAGCTACGTGCGCTCTTTAGCGCAGCGCAGTCTACCTCATACGCTACCTTTTGGAAGCGTATGTCTTGCATACGCTGATTTGGGTGACAAGGAGTCGTATGGACCTCATACGCTGCCTTTTGGAAGCGTATGTCTTGCATACGCTGACTTGGGTGACAAGGAGTCGTATGGACCTTATACGCTGCCTTTTGGAAGCGTATGTCTTGCATATGCTAACCTAAGCATATGCTGCCTGAGCGTATGCTGCCTGAACGTAGTCTGACCTGAGCGTAGGCTGACCTGAGCGTATATTGACTGAGCGTATGCTGACCTGAGCGTAGCCTGACTGAGCGTATGCTGAACTTAGCGTAGGCTGACCTGAGCGTAGCCTGACTTGAGCGCAGTCTGACTCAGGCGCAACCTGATGTTAGGCGCAACTGGACCTGACCCTACTTACTTGATATGTTTAGAATTAATAATTGATCATGACGTGATAGTGACCCATAGTGGTGCACTCCTGACATAATAACCTGACATGACCTGATAGTGGCCCGTCGTGGCACACTCCTGACTAGTACACTTGATATGATAAACCTGACATGATTATCTCGAATAGCTGTTGCGACGGCTACCTGATATGACATGACCTGTATAATTAATCTGGACACCGTGGGCGATTGTGCTTGTACAAATAATGCAGTCCTATCTCGCATCATGTCTAGGTGGGGACTCCTGAGTACCATGGTCAGGAGTACCTACTGAAATGGACTAAGGTTAATGACTAGATTAATTCACTGGAGATGAAGAGATGTTCCCCAGTTACAGACGATCCCGTTATCCCGGCCGCAAATGTTTGGACTTGTAGCCTGCCGACGAGTAGGGCACATTTCTAGCCCACTGTTATGTGGGGCACCCACCATTGTCACTTTAATGGTTGAACTCTATTGTCACTCTAATGTATTATACTCTCTAGATTGTCACTATAATGATTGCCTGGATAACCTGGATAGCTGCAGGGCCTGTGACTACTTGGAGCATCTCATTGCATCTTGCTAGTAACTAGGATTATGATAACCCTAGTTAGTTAATGTAGAAAGCCGTAGGCAATGATTGGTCGTGATTGATTGGATGGAGTCTAGTCCAGTATAGTATTGTCTAGAAGAGATTGATTGTAAGATTGTACCAGAATGATTGAATGATTGTCACTCCAGATTGTCACTATAATGATTGTCACTCCAGATTATTACTATAACGATTGTACTCTATTGTCACCCTAACATATTGCACTCTTCATTTTCACTTTTATCATGGTACTCTCTCCTTTTTACCTTAATGATTGGCACCTTTAGCAATAAATGATCAGAGACTAAGTTCTGTTCAGGCGAAGGGTTACAATCTCGGTCCTTGTTTGGTTTAAGGATTGTAACCTGGCTTCCAGAATAGTACATTCGTCTTCTCTTCATATATTGTCCAGCTATGTTTTTATTTAGCATGATTCTCCAGTTCTATTATGTCAATGATGCTTCTCTTAATTATTTTCTCTGATTGGGGCAAGTGCATTGGTAGTGTACAAACCCCAATCTGTGTTAATTATTGTTTTCTTACATATTGAATGCTAATGATTTGTTGTTTTTAGTTCCTAAGTGAAGCCTCCTTTGTGGCACTTGCTCTTTCTGGGGTCTGACCCAGCTGGTTTTGTATGGCCAGATACCGGAGCAGCACCAAAGGATCTCCCTGCTTTCCAGCCCGATGGTGGTCACCAGGCGTAATCAGGGCATCGAGTGGATTCTTTTTGTTCTCCCACTGTAATATTGTAAATTATTCTTTTGAGGCGTTTAGCCGACGAGCAAGTGTTAGCTCGATTGTACTTACTTACTGTCTGCCTACGGGCTGTAACATGATTGGCAACTCGAGGTTGATCATGTATGACTTAACTCTTGCTAGTCCTTACATTTTGTACGACTAGCTTCATGATCATCTGGATATGTAATGTTTGGGATGCCTTACAATTGTATATTTGGTGGTCTGATATCTTGTAACTACTATTAGTTGGTTGAGATTGAGACAATAGGCTATTTTATGACCTTAAGAGACTGATAGATTGTAGTGAAACCCTCACATATCTAGACAGCCGTGACCGTATAGCGGTGTGGATTCCATTTCGTTATACGTAGCTGGCTATGTCTGCCCCCGCTCTCCAGTATTCTGGTTCTGGGGCGTGACATATTGGTATATTGGGAAGAGGTGGGCGGCCAAAGAGAGCGCCTATATATAAAGTTTGGTCCTTCTATGGGTTAGGATTTGTTTACAGGAGGTTTGAATTGATTTGGTAAAGATTTGGTCATCCAATCAACTAATATAGTAATGGGATTCAAATGGATTTCCAAATTTGGAAATGTGGAAGATTGAGTCAAAGATGCATGGGTTTAATGGATGTGGGCTGCTATTAAATGTCCAAAAATCAAATAAATATCTCTAATTGATTTTGGCAACCCTAGATAGGCTCCACTAATTTAGTCCAAACAATTTACCGAATAGAATTTAACTCCAAAAATGCAATAAATAGGTCTTATGTGCCATTTGAAAATAAATGGCACATGAAAACTCAATTTTGTGGGACGCCATTGACATGTGTGTAGTAGTCTCAAAATAGGTCAAAATTATATAATGGGTTGAATGGATTGTATCGATATCAAGTCCCAAAATTAAATTAGAAGTTGGGTCATCAATTACGGTAGATGGTCAAATAGCCTAAATTGACCCAAAAGTTGTGAGACGAAAGTAGAATAAAAATGAACGTGTTTGAGTAGGACATGATATATGAAAATAAAGCTAAATTTTCTATATCAAAACTCATGAAGGGCATTTCTAGATATTGGCATTTCTTGTGCTCAAAAAATTAAAACTACAGAAAAGAGTATTTAATGATAAAAAAATAGTCAAAAAATATCTATTAATAACTATATTAAACAAAATAATAAAAATAAATAAATACCCTAAATTTTCAGGGGGCTTACATATTTTTATCTTTGGTTGCTCGTGTCATTACTTCTCGTCCCTTCCTATTTCGTAGTGATGAATGATCGTGCTTTATAAATTTTATCAGTATTCCGTTGGTAATTATATAAATTAGTTTGCTTATTAAATTTTGGTTGCTTGATAGATATGAGAGGATTGGGATACCATATGCTATAAGTATAAAGTGGTATTAAATTTTTTCAATTAGTAGGCAAAGATTATAAAATTTATGACAATATGTGTTTGATGGGGGTACTGTGACCAATGGTGGGTAGTCCTCAAGGCATAATATGGCTTATTTTTGGTGAATTAATGATTAAAATGATTGAAGAAGTATTTATGAATTTACAAACTTGAGAGATGGAAGATTGGATTTAATTTAAAATTTTGAGGTGGTTATTATAAGATATAATCTTTTGTTTATGAAAGATTCGTAGTTTCTAAGGTCGGTAGAAGTGGTTTTGTCAGAGTCAAAGTAGAAAGGACATTTTTGTGAAGCACTTAGATAGTGGTTGAAAAGGCAATCAAATAAAATAAGATTAACAAATCTTAGCACCTGACTTAGAGAATTTTCAGAAGAATAAATTGTGGTTATTGAATTAATATGAAGAAGAAGAAGAAGAAGAAGAAGAAGAAGAAGAAGAAGAAGTAGAAGAAGAAGAAGCATTGTAGGATAGAGATTTGACGCAAGGAGAAAAATGACTTGAACATTGAATTTAAAATTTTGTAAAGAATTGATCTAAGAGATTTACAATTAGTGGATTGGTTAAATTTTGACCTTGAGGGGAGAATCATCGATTTAAATTTTGAGGAAAAAAATGAAGGCTATGGAATTTGAAAATTCAAAATTTGGAAGATTGTTGATTACTAAAATTTTGAAGAGCATAGGGTAAGAGTGGACTTGCATTTAAAATTTTGAGAATTTTAAGGAAACCGAAGAATTCAATTTTCAAGGATTAGAATGGTTAAAGATTATTATTACTATTTGATTTAGATTCGAGGTTTGAATAATAATATAGGACAAGAACTTTAAGGAAGTTAGTCGGTAGATTCAAAAGTAAAAAAGGGATCGAGGATATAGTGGTTAAGGGAATAGAAATGAAGTTCTTTACTTAGTAGTCATTTTGTAGATTAATTCGTACCCGTCAATCGTGCCACTCTGTTGAAAATTAACCCCGCTCATCTCATTACCGTTTGTTACCATCCAATTATTAATTTTGAGGATAAATTTTTTAAGGTGGGTAGATTGTAAGGCCTCTGATTTTTGGAAATTTTTTATTTAATTTATATGATTTTTATTTATTAAACCATATTTTATTTTTGAATATAAATGCACTTTGCCGAAGTTTTGACTTTTGAAGCGTAATATTACCCAATTCCTCAAAACCAATTTTATATTCATGTTTTAGACGAGTCCACCTTCGTTTTGGCATATCATATCCCACTCAAACATGTTTTCTTGCATTATATTTTTCTTGTACAACTTTCGGATCAAAATGGTCATTTTAGCCCTTCGTCGTAATTTTGATGTATTTTTCAATTCAAATTTAGGACCCAAATCCGACCCAAACTTTTCGACCCAATATATAGTTTTGATCTATTTTAAGCCTACTACGCAAATACCAATAGTGTCCCACTCAATTGAGTGTCCATGTACTATTTATTTTCAAATAGAACATAAGACCCAATTAATAGACTTTCGGAACCCAACTAAAACCATCGAGCCGCACCGACCCGAAACTGTAAACCCCCCTATTTTTATAAATTTTTTATTATATTATATTTAATTATTTATGGTATTTTCATATTTATTAAATAGCCTAGAAAATAAGTATATGATTTTCTTTAAAAATAAACAAATAGTAGTAAATATTATTTCTAAATATTTTTCTTGCTCAATACTTTAGTAAAAATACCTTATAAGGTATTTTTTGAGTTTAGAATTTTTAGAATTTTTATTATATTTGGGGCATATATGTATGTATCTTATGATGTATATATATATATATATATATATATATATATATATATATATATATATTTATATATATATATATATATATATATATATATATATGGTTAAAAAAATCCTTTTTCTAATAGTACAGTTCCAAGAACAGTACTATCTCTTCCCCGATATTAAACCCAGGCACAGAACCTCTCCAAACGAGAGATTCAAAATCAACAAATGATAAAACAATTTTTTTTTTAAATTCCTATACATCCTCTCGTGATTCTCCACAACTTAGACCAGGAATCCAAACTTAAAGCCTATTCGAATCCTCAAAAATCTCGAATTTAAATCATACCTATAAAACCTCTCGAAAAACCTTATTTGAGGAAAAACCTACAAAAATCTCTCGAGCTCAACCCCCAACCTTGTGCAGCGACTCCTGGAGAATGCTGACACCCTCCGTGCGCCTATCCCGTCGCCTACACGCTGTCGACGATCATCGAAGCGTTGTCGTAGTCGCCTCAGGCCGACAGCAACAGAGAAGACTCTGTTTTGACCCACAGTGAGGTACCCCTCTTTAGAATCTAATTTCCACCTCAATACTTAGTCATTTTAACTTTTTAAACTATTCTAGGAACCCTATATGACCCTCTCAAATTCCCACCAAGGGGATTTGGATATGATGGCCCAGCCTACCTATGAAATCGACACAAAGTCGAGGGAAAACCTGTCCCCAAACAGGAAAAAAAATAGTCCGACTACCACTATTTGAAGGTCGATTCTGATCAACCTATGTATAGTATGAAAATTATGTTTGAACAGCCTTGTAGACGAACAGTAGGACTGAAAAACCTTTTTTATCATTTAATTTTTTACTATTTATATGCTGAGTAATTTGATTCCAAAAATCATGGAAACTAATTTAAAACAATAGAATTTTTAGAAAATTCTCCGATACGACATACACCCCAACAAACCGGGCGACGTGGTAGCGAACCAAAATAACGAAAAGGTGCGTTTCGACTTTGCCGACGTGTGGGATTCGATGGAACTCGATTTCGTTGTGTGTACGCGAAAAAATTAAGACGTGTCGGTCTCTGATTTTCCCGTATCGACCTCTTTGTTAACTAGCCTATAACTTCGTGCATGTTCATCATCTCGAGAAAAAACTTGTGTTACTAACCCATGTAATTTTTTGCATATCGACTTCGCATATGTGTGGGATTCGACGGAACTCAATTTCGTTGTGTGTACGTGACAAAATCGAGGTGTATGGTCGAGATACCCCGTATCGACCTCTTTGCAAACTAGCCTATAACTTTGTGCATGTTTGTCATATTGAAATGAAACTTGCGCCACTAGACTCGGGTTATTTTTTGCGTATGGACTCCGTAGACGTGTGGGATTCGACGAAATTCGATTTCGTTGTGTGTACGTGGCAAAATTGAGGTGTATTGGTCGAGATACCCCGTATCAGCGTCTTTGCAAACTAGCCTATAACTTTATACATGTTCATCATCTCGAGAAGAAACTTGTACCCCATATCATTTTTTGGTACTGTAAGCCATGTTTGGTCCAATTCTAGAAAGGTCGACCAGAATATTGTTTTAGCGGGCCCTCGACCCGATCCAACGGACAAATTTATGTACCTCACCAGAATCAAACTTTGGACATACGATTGAGTTCGTATCGTCAAACCGGACTTGTAGATATATAATTTGATGAATTTAGAGACCGTAGGTATTGGCATACTTTTCGGTGCAAAGAGAGCCCAACGACGGACATCATTTTGATCCAAAATTATGATTTTGTCCTTGTATCCAGAATTGGACTTATGGGTAGGCAATTTTAAACATTTCTTTTATATCAAAAATGTTCATGATATTTATTTCAGCATCCGAGGACGTTTGCTGGAGTTAACTTACATTGCTCTTGATCTAAGTTGCTGGATATTGTCATTTGCACACCACCTCCAAGCAAGATACCTTGTCAATGTATTGTTGTCACGACCCGCACCCTAGAGTAAGGGCACGAGAAGTGGGTACGTCCAACCTACGTCGCAGTGTCGGCGGTAGAACGCTGTCCTAGGTCAATCATCTAACAATATAAAGGTACCTGTACAGTATATACTCTCCGAATGGAGGTGACATAACAGAATACAATCTCAATCACATCTTGGGTAGAAGAATGAAAGATAGATAGACAGTAACTCAAAGAGAACAGTACAATAGATGAAATAGGTCTAAGTGTCTATGGTAACATAACATCCAGAATGTCAACCCAATATACAAAATAAGTCTAAGGGTCTATACATCTCAACATCTCAAAATACAACTCAGAATGTGAGACAAAAATAATAATATAGAAATGACTGTCTAGCTAAACTAGCCTAGACTACTGGGGCAACATCCTCAGCTGCAGGTGGATCCTGCTGAGGGTCCACAACATAAGTGTCATCTAGTCCTGCTCTATAATAGGTAGACACCAGGGCCTCTTCCTCATCCTGTGTAATATTTTCAACAGGTCCAGTCAGGACAGGAACGAGCACAATACATCTCACACAGTTCATATCAGGTTAGGAAATACGATACAGGCAATAGAGTAAAATACAGGAAATACTAAAAGAAAATATACGCTGTAAAAGAGATAGCTGTAAGAAAATATCTACTGTATATAGAGAACTGTAAGTGACTAGTGATGTAGAGTACAAGATAGGCATATGAATGGCTAGAATTTATACATGATTACACTACTGAGTTTGTACATGATTATACTACTTTGGAATTATTCACATGTCTACTTCTACTCCCCCGTTTCCCCAATCAATACACAAGGATCTAGACAAGTTACGTTATTATACATGATCGCTTCACATGAGGCTCATAAATGAGTATACGTGAAGTTATACATGAGGGCTCAGTGAACATGAGAGTACATGATCACATGAGTATACATGCATGATGGAAGCATAGGAGTACATGATGAAAGTGAAACACACGTAACATAAAGTACCCGATGCTCCCGTGGGGGATAACATCTCATGTAAAGATCCATATAGTACCAATTCGTGTTACCAACATGACAGCATCAAGTAAAGTAATCTAGAGCGAAAAGTAAAGCCTGAACAAGTATGAAACGGTCAGAGAATGTACTTGCCTGATAACTGAATGTCTGAAGAGGATATACTGCCTGAGGAGAGGTTCTGGCTCCTAATCAGAGCAATACAAGTTACAATGTATCCACAATGGTAAAAATAGAGTATACAATGCATACTACATAATTCTAGGTCAATCTGGTCAAAAGTCAACTCTTGGTCAACTCTAATAGTCAAACTAGGTCACAGGAAGTCATACTAGGTCACAGGAAATCAAACTAAGTCAAATAAAGTCAAACAAGGTCAAACAAGTCGAGGTTAGTTAAATCTAGGTTAAAGTCAACTCTTGGTCAATATTCTAGTCAAGTTATCTAGGGTTTAGTCAATCAATGGTCAGACTAGTCAAATACTAGTCAATATGGTCAAGCTAGGTCAATCTAGACTATCTAAGGTACTACACCACAAGGTCAAGGTATAACCAATACCTATATAAGTATACCATATATAAATACATATATATATAATACCAACCTTAATCCTATATTCAAGCTAATCCCATATTCCAATCTCAAGTCATGACTCAACTCTAAGTATCTAACTTAACCCATACATATCTTAATCTACATAAGTCTTTCCACAAAACCCAAGTCACAATAATATACTTATATATAGGTCAAACCTAAACCAACTAATTAATAGCCTAGGGTTTAGTCAAATCTTAGTCAATAAGTCCTTCTATGTTCATCCAAGCCATCTCTAGGTCAATTAGGTCATGGTTGACCTATAGTTGACTTTGGTCAACAATGGTCAATTATCTAGTCAACTAGGTCTACTAGTCAAGTTAGGTCAAACATGGCCAGACTAGTTAAACTAGTCATTTTAGGTTAATCCTAGTCAATTCTAGGTTAAATAGGTCAAGTTTGACCTATGGTTGACTTTGGTCAACTCTTAGTCAACAAGGGTGAACTAGTTAGGATTTGGGTCATTAGGTCAATTAGGGTTAGCCCCTAATGCCATAGGCTAGTAACTTAGGTTTCCATATAACCTATATTTAGAAAGTCATATATATATACATATATATATATATATATATAGATATACACAAGTTTATCTACTACCTATATATCAATATATGAATACACTATATATATAATACAACTCACTCACATATATATACAATGACACTATATATGTTCTATACAAATATATATATATATCATATATATATATATATATATATATATATATATATATATATATATATATATATATATATATATATATATATATATATATATATATATATATATAGACAAACCTATATATAAAACATATATATAGAGAGAGAGTAAAATAGAGTGAGAGAGAGAGTGACTTAGAGTGAGGTGAGAACAGTGAGAGAGAGGGAATGCTGGACACAGCAAGGGGGGGTTTCCAGATTTCTGGAACCAGGAATTAGTCCCCCCCCCACACACACAATACACCTATATACATATATATGTATATATATACATAACTACATATATACACATATGTATATCCTCAATTCTCACCTACACACACATATACATACACTGAAAATATACATATACATGTATAAATCATAACAAAAATAGGTTTGAAATTCGTTTTGGAAAACTAGAAATTATCCCAAAATCTGGAAACATGTCACTGTGCATAGGTAAAATGGGCAAACCCATTTACACACACAAAACCGAGCTAAGGCTCGAACCCAAGGGTTGGTAATTGATGCCCCAAGTGTCCTCTAGTGTCTAGGGGGCCTGACACGACACCACGACACAATTTGATGTGTCAAAACTCACCAAAACCCAATCGGGTAAACACAGACACACACACATGTACACAGTGTCGTGCACGTGTGCAACTCACTCTAGGACACGACACACACACTCACGTGTCTCGTGCTCGTGCACGAAGGTTCACCTAGTGGTTGTGCATGTGTCCAAGTGCCTGACCTGTGTCCACGTTGCTCCAGGACACGATACGAAGTCCGTATCAGTCGTGAGAAACACGACTGATACGCGTGTTCAGACCGCGTCGTGCACGCGTGCAACTGCCTCGTATTCGTGACACAGGACACGACACGTCTCGTGCTCGTGTCCATGTGTTTGCCACATGATGGGCTACCCACTCGTACAAACACGAGGTGCCCAAGTGTCGTGTCCATGCGACATGACACACGCGAAGTTGGCCCCCGCGCGCGTGTGTACTGACAGTGCGTGTCCAGTACGAGTGAGTTTTCTCACTCGACACGACACGAGAAGTCATGAGACTTTGGGGGCATGTTCGCAGACATTGTCCCCGTGTCCATGTCAATTTTCACGTGTCCTAGTGCTCTGTGCAGTGAACACGAACAGCATGGTAGCAGGGCACTGTGCGTGCACCTGTCACAGCGTGTCCGTATCGATTTTCTACATGAAACTGATACTGTGTCATGTTCAGTCAAGTTGCTACATGATCTAATAGTCTAGGGCTACAAGAAAATGTAATTAGTTTTGCAAAATAACAAAATCCATTTCTTTGTGGTATTTCATCAAACAAGATTTAATAGCCTAGGATACGTGTCCGATACGGACACCAAACCAACCCTAATTTTCACCAAACTTGACCCACAGTTAGGGTAGACCTATATGCATGCATTTATGAAGAAAAAACAGAATATTAACTAGGTTTGAGGGCATTTTCCTAATTGTGCAATTCCAAGGGAAAATCAATAAAGAGGGGGTGTGCTTCCTTCCACTTGGTGATGTCCAAAGCTCATGAAATCTGGATTGCTAGCCTCCCTTAGCACCCTTGATGTTGTAGGGTCCCAATGCAAAAGACTAGAGGTGATTTGGATAAAAAATGATCAAGTTGTGTAGGTTGAAGGAAATGGGATTTTGTAGGATTAAAATTCATGTAAAATGTTCATGAATGATTTGATGAAGTTATATAGAATGGTGTGGCTGCTAGGGGGGTATCCTTGGCCGGCCATGGCAAGGGGGGGTGTCCTTGACCTTCCTTCAAGGAGAAAGCAAAGACTTTGGTGCCAAGGTTGAGATATTTTGAGGATTTTATGGAAAATATCTAATAAAGTAATCTAAGATATTTCCACCCATTGACTAAAAGTAATATCTATCCCCTTAGCATTCTAGGTTAGTAACTAATCTCTAGATTAGGGTAAACTAGGTTAGGAACAATCATGGTACTTACCAATAATTAAATAATATTAAAAACACATAATTCCAAATAAAATCTAGTAAATTACCAAAATACCCTTTTAGGCTAAAATCACTAATTTGATGTTCTAAGCCTATGGCTAGGATCACATGGTCATGGCAACTTCTAGGTTAAGGAATAACTAGGGTTTACACTAGGGTTATACTAGTAAAATCACAAAGTCATAAGTCATGACTTAGAAATAGTTATACTTGATTAGGACATTACTACTAGAGATTGTAACTAGCACATCTAGATATGGGTTGAATATTGTTTCTAAGTCTGGAATCTCAAATGTAGGATTTCGAGGAAGTGTTTGACCTAGTTCTCCGGTACAGACTCTCGATCCAGTCACAATAACAAAGGCAAGTGCAGTTATGTCTATTTGGTAATTTATCTAGTAATTGTTCTATTGCAATTTTAAACCACATTGCTACACGGAACTCTCTCCTAGAGTATTGATTGTGGAACTCTTTACTAGAGTTCGAATATTGACTCATTGATTGAATCTGATTGACTCGGGATATTGGGGGAGTAGTGTAGCGTCTATGACCAATACCCCTATATTGCATCATTGATTGTGCGAGCTGATTCCTCCTATACACGAGGATAGGCCGGACCGTATCATTAGGATATAATTGAATCATCCCAAGCCGGTCATAGTTCGTTACCTACTCAAATCACATTGTTTTCAATTGTAGAATTGTTGAAAAATATTGTTAAAGTATTTCAAATTGTTTAACATTGCAAATTTCAAATTATTATTTGAATTATTGGATATTCGTAATTGTACTTTGCTCCCTCCTGACTGGAGACCCAACATTTTAGGTATCGCTGATGATGCTTTGTTCTACGGTATTTTTCCTGAGATTCCAACTAGAGGACGATGATCTCGAGATTGATGAGCTAGATGCCAAGATTTTTCTTCTTCTTTTATAATTCATGATGTTTGTGGAAAACAATGTATTACAGATGTATCTTTCATTTTATTGTAAAAAGTTTTTTTTTTAAACTATTCGAATTATTAAAGTTGTGACAATTAGACTGTGTTGTTTATTTACCTGCATGAGTGATACAGCTTACTGCCGCCGTCTCAACAACGGTGCAGGCTGGGCATGATCCGATTCGACCCAATTATTTGGGATCGGGTCGTGACAGTAATGTACGTCCAATGATCTAGAATAGAAAGTGGGAGTTCAAGACGTGACAATTGATGCAAAAATAAAGAAGATCAAGTTAACGCATGGAATAAAATTAATTAGGAATCCAGTAAATAATTTAGGAACACAGCCCTAGGGATAGATAGGCTACTAGATGAATATAGTTAGGGTTTGATCAAAACAAAGGTCAAGGTTAGAAGGTCTCAATAAAGTCTTTATTTGAGGAAATGTCGAGTAAGTCAAGTTTGGGATACAGTCACATAGTTTGGTAGAAAGAGTTTAAGCAAGATGCAAAAATAGAGGGGACAATTCATTTCAAGGGAAAGCAATTAGCAAGAGAATTAGATGGCAAGAAACAGATAAGAGTTTTCTCATAAATGTGATTGAGTACCATAAAATAAAAGATATTAATCTAACACAAAGAAATTAAAATCAACAACTACAAAAATTTCAAAATCATCAACTAACACCAGGATTCAAAGTTCTATAGTAAATCCCCCAAAATCAAATTCAATCAAGGAAAAAGGAGTCTAAATCGTAATTCAAAATGAGATTCTTAAGGGTCATCCTAGGAATCTCTCAAGGTATCCTAACAGTGATTGAGTATCCTCTCTCACTAAGCCTATTTCTCAAATCCTATCACAGGCTGTAGTGATACTCTAGTTCGAATATCACTACATAAACTCGACCTGCATGGGCCACCACTAAAAACGTGTCACGACCCGCACCCTAGAGTAAGGGCACGAGAAGTGGGTACGTCCAGCCTACGCCGCAGTGTCGGCGGTAGAACGCTGTCCTAGGTCAATCATCTAACAATATAAAGGTACCTATACAGTATATACTCTCCGAATGGAGGTGACATAACAGAATACAATCTCAATCACATCTAGGGTAGAAGAATGAAAGATAGATAGACAGTAACTCAAAGAGAACAGTACAATAGATGAAATAGGTCTAAGTGTCTATGATAACATAACATCCAGAATGGCAACCCAATATACAAAATAAGTCTAAGGGTCTATACATCTCAACATCTCAAAATACAACTCAGAATGTGAGACAAAAATAATAATATAGAAATGACTGACTAGCTAAACTAGCCTAGACTACTGGGGCAACATCCTCAGCTGCAGGTGGATCCTGCTGAGGGTCCACAACATAAGTGTCATCTAGTCCTGCTCTATAATAGGTAGACACCAGGGCCTCTTCCTCATCCTCTGTAATATTTTCAACAGGTCCAGTCAGGACAGGAACGAGCATAATACATCTCACACAGTTCATATCAGGTTAGGAAATACGATACAGGCAATAGAGTAAAATACAGGAAATGCTGAAAGGAAATATATGCTGTAAAAGAGATAGCTGTAAGGAAATATCTACTGTATATAGAGAACTGTAAGTGACTAGTGATGTAGAGTACAAGATAGGCATGTGAATGGCTAGAATTTATACATGATTACACTACTGAGTTTGTACATGATTACACTACTTTGGAATTATTCATATGTCTACTTCTACTCCCCCGTTTCCCCAATCAATACACAAGGATCTAGACAAGTTACGTTATTATACATGATTGCTTCACATGAGGCTCATAAATGAGTATACGTGAAGTTATACATGAGGGATCAGTGAACATGAGAGTACATGATCACATGAGTATACATGCAAGATGGAAGCATAGGAGTACATGATGAAAGTGAAATACATGTAACATGAAGTACCCGATGCTCCCGAGGGGGATAACATCTCATGTAAAGATCCATATAGTACCAATCCGTGTTACCAACGTGACAGTATCAAGTAAAGTAATCTAGAGCGAGAAGTAAAACCTGAACAAGTATGAAACGGTCAGAGAATGTACTCGCCTGATAACTGAATGTCTGAAGAGGATATACTGCCTGAGGAGAGGTGTCTGGCTCCTAATCAGAGCAATACAAGTTACAATGTATCCACAATGGTAAAAATAGAGTATACAATGCATACTACATGATTAGGTCAATCTGGTCAAAAGTCAACTCTTGGTCAACTCTAATAGTCAAACTAGGTCACAGGAAGTCATACTAGGTCACAGGAAATCAAACTAAGTCAAATAAAGTCAAACAAGGTCAAACAAGTCAAGGTTAGTTAAATCTGGGTTAAAGTCAACTCTTGGTCAACATTCTAGTCAAGTTATCTAGGGTTTAGTCAATCAATGGTTAGACTAGTCAAATACTAGTCAATATGGTCAAGCTAGGTCAATCTAGACTATCTAAGGTACTACACCACAAGGTCAAGGTATAACCAATACCTATATAAGTATACCACATATAAATACATATATATATAATACCAACCTTAATCCTATATTCAAGCTAATCCCATATTCCAATCTCAAGTCATGACTCAACTCTAAGTATCTAACTTAACCCATACATATCTTAATCTACATAAGTCTTTCCACAAAACCCAAGTCACAATAATATACTTATATATAGGTCAAACCTAAACCAACTAGTTAATAGCCTAGGGTTTAGTCAAATCTTAGTCAATAAGTCCTTCTATGTTCATCCAAGCCATCTCTAGGTCAATTAGGTCATGGTTGACCTATAGTTGACTTTGGTCAACAATGGTCAATTATCTAGTCAACTAGGTCTACTAGTCAAGTTAGGTCAAACATGGCCAGACTAGTTAAACTAGTCATTTTAGGTTAATCCTAGTCAATTCTAGGTTAAATAGGTCAAGTTTGACCTATGGTTGACTTTGGTCAACTCTTAGTCAACAAGGGTCAACTAGTTAGGATTTGGGTCATTAGGTCAATTAGGGTTAGCCCCTAATGCCATAGGCTAGTAACTTAGGTTTCCATATAACCTATATTTAGAAAGTCATATATATATACATATCTATATATAAAGATATACACAAGTCTATCTACTACCTATACATCAATATATGAATACACTATATATATAATACAATTCACTCACATATATATACAATGACACTATATATGATCTATACAAATATATATATATCTCATATATATATATATATAGACAAACCTATATATAAAACATATATATATAGAGAGAGTAAAATAGAGTGAGAGAGAGAGTGACTTAGAGTGAGGTGAGAACAGTGAGAGAGAGAGGGAATACTGGACACAGCAAGGGGGGGTTTCCAGATTTCTGGAACCAGGAATTAGTCCCCCCCCCACACACACAAAACACCTATATACATATATATGTATATATATACATAACTACATATATACACATATGTATATCCTCAATTCTCACCTACACACACACATATACATACACTACCTATACATACACTGAAAATATACATATACATGTATAAATCATAACAAAAATAGGTTTGAAATTCGTTTTGGAAAACTAGAAATTATCCCAAAATCTGGAAACATGTCACTGTGCATAGGTAAAATGGGCAAACCCATTTACACACACAAAACCGAGCTAAGGCTCGAACCCAAGGGTTGGTAATTGATGCCCCAAGTGTCCTCTAGTGTCTAGGGGGCCTGACACGACACCACGACACAATTTGATGTGTCAAAACTCACCAAAACCCAATCGGGTAAACACAGACACACACACATGTACACAGTGTCGTACACGTGTGCAACTCACTCTAGGACACGACACACACACTCACGTGTCTCGTGCTCATGCACGAAGGTTCACCTAGTGGTTGTGCACGTGTCCAAGTGCCTGACCTGTGTCCACGTTGCTCCAGGATACGATACGAAGTCCGTATCAGTCGTGAGAAACACGACTGATACGCGTGTTCAGACCGCGTCGTGTACGCGTGCAACTGCCTCGTGTTCGTGACACAGGACACGACACATCTCATGCTCGTGTCCATGTGTTTGCCACATGATGGGCTACCCACTCATGCAAACACGAGGTGCCCAAGTGTCGTGTCCATGCGACACGACACACGCGAAGTTGGCCCCCGCGCGCGTGTGCACTGATAGTACGTGTCCAGTGTGAGTGAGTTTTCTCACTCGACACGACACGAGAAGTCATGAGACTTTGGGGGCATGTTCGCAAACATTTCCCCCATGTCCATGTCAATTTTCATGTGTCCTAGTGCTCTGTGTAGTGAGCACGAACAACATGGTAGCAGGGCACTGTGCGTGCACCTGTCACAGCGTGTCCGTGTCGATTTTCGATACGAAAATGACATTGTGTCGTGTTCAGTCAAGTAGGTACACAATCTAATAGTCTAGGGCTACAAGAAAATGTAATTAGTTTTACAAAATAACAAAATCCATTTCTTTGTGGTATTTCATCAAACAAGGTTTAATAGCCTAGGATACGTGTCCGATACGGACACCAAACCAACCCTAATTTTCACCAAACTTGACCCACAGTTAGGGTAGACCTATATGCATGCATTTATGAAGAAAAAACAGAATATTAACTAGGTTTGAGGGCATTTACCTTATTGTGCAATTCCAAGGGAAAATCAATAAAGAGGGGGTGTGCTTCCTTCCACTTGGTGATGTCCGAAGCTCATGAAATCTGGATGCTAGCCTCCCTTAGCACCCTTGATGTTGTAGGGTCCCAATGCAAAAGACTAGAGGTGATTTGGATAAAAAATGATCAAGTTGTGTAGGTTGAAGGAAATGGGATTTTGTAGGATTAAAATTCATGTAAAATGTTCATGAATGATTTGATGAGGTTATATAGAATGGTGTGGCTGCTAGGAGGGTGTCCTTGGCCGGCTATGGCAAGGGGGGTGTGTCCTTGACCTTCCTTCAAGGAGAAAGCAAAGACTTTGGTGCCAAGGTTGAGATATTTTGAGGATTTCATGGAAAATATCTAATAAAGTAATCTAAGATATTTCCACCCATTGACTAAAAGTAATATCTATCCCCTTAGCATTCTAGGTTAGTAACTAATCTCTAGATTAGGGTAAACTAGGTTAGGAACAATCATGGTACTTAACAATAATTAAATAATATTAAAAACACATAATTCCAAATAAAATCTAGTAAATTACCAAAATACCCTTTTAGGCTAAAATCACTAATTTGATGTTCTAAGCCTATGGCTAGGCTCACTTGGTCATGGCAACTTCTAGGTTAAGGAATAACTAGGGTTTACACTAGGGTTATACTAGTAAAATCACAAAGTCATAAGTCATGACTTAGAAATAGTTTTAATTACACTAATAATCACCAAAATCATATCATGACTAAAACACCATTAATAAATAATAAAAATAATAAATTCTCAAAAATACCCCAAATTCAGAAAACTGGGTGTTACAATTGTATTCATTTATTACTATTTTATTCTATTATTTTATTCAGTTTATTTATATACTGCATGTTTCTATCACACTGTGCGTCCAAGTCATACTTGGGTGCGAGCGATTACATTAGTCATTTCATGGCTTTTATTTATTTTTTTATGCATAATGACTTAGTACTAGATGACCACCCAATAAATGAGGTACTGGTATATCTCATATGGTATTGACACTTGCTGTATCATGAGTTGTGAGTCACATGTAGGATACGAACTCGCGTAGTCGACTGGCTACCTATACTTAGGAGACGTGCCATGGTTAGGATATAACCGCCAATAGAATTTCATTATTAGTAGACTTGGCAATTATGTAACTACCATTTTTCCAGAATAAGGATATTTTTGTCATTTCCAAATCCTGTACCAATTTAATATTTATTTTATATTAATTGTAATAATTGTATTTTTTAGTTTTTCCACAATTTATATTGTTTCATATAATTAAATATAGGATATGATTAGTTGCTAGTTGTTAGCCACTAGTTAAGACTAGATATTAGTGAACCTAAATGGACCCAAGTAGACTTGTCAAGACACCATTAGTGAACCCACTAGTTAGTCATGGTGCACCCATTGGATAGAGGGCAAAGAGTAAGAGAAACCCTTCTTTTAGTTAGTAGAACCCTTTCTAATTAAACCCCTTCCTAAAATAAACCTTCATGACTAATTAGGAGGGCTTATTAGATACTTCACATGGGATTTAGGGTTAGAATTCATAGCTGGTTATAACATTATAAAGACCCCTCTTGAGTTCATTTATTAGCCTCTAGGAAACCCTAACTTGCCTCCATTTTATTCTTTCTTCATTTGAGAAGAAGAACAAACTCCACAAATCCCAAATTGTTTCCCAACCCTTTTAAATTATCATCTCAAGGAGGCTAGAGCTTGGACTAGCTAGGAGAAGAGATTTGGAAGGAGAGAAGCTCGAAGGAGGTGTCCATTCTTGGATATTGTGCCCACTTGTGTCCATTGATGATATTTCATTAGAAATTCATCTCCCAATAGGTAAATTTTAAATTTAACCCTTCAAATTGATTCTATTTAGTGTCATTAGTCATTTAGAACCCTTCCATGCATTAGGGCTACCCATGGGGAGAAGCTTGGCTTCATTGAACCCATTTGGAGACATATGGTTTTTGTGTCATTCTTAAAAAAATCTGAGAATGAACACCAAGTGTTTATCATTGGATGACCTAATTAGGGTTGTTAAAGTGTTGTGAGGCCAGCTACGTGTCAACAATCGGATACGATAGGATACGGGGTTTATTTGGGGGTTTTTGAGCCACCTACACATGTTGTGTCCATGCCCAAATGCACATGGTACTTGACACTAGCCTAGTGGCTCACTAATTAGGTGTGTCTACCTATTTCAGGCTTGCCTATAAAGTTTGGTAGGATTCAGACAAGATTTGATAGAGTATCTTAAGCGTATCGTAGGCTTGAGCACCAAATGTTCGACATGTGTCCCCAAAGAGATTTTTGTGTCCGTTTTGAGTTGAGATTTTGGGTACATGTCCTAAATAGGATAAGTGGTGGCTGTAGAAGCATAAAAAAAATAAGGATATTACTTTTAATCCCACATCGGAAATGAGAAGAAGAGAGGTCTCATTCCACTCTATATATACAGCCACTTTGCCTCCTTTAAAAATGGCACCAAAAATAAAAAAAGGAAAAGAAAAGGGTGCCCGTTGTCCAAGGAGCCCGTTCGAGCCACAAAAAGTTGCAACGGTGATTCTTCTTCTTCTGGATCGGCTACATGTTCTTCCCTTGCCATCTTGGCAAGAAAAAGTTGGGCTAGTGCAAAGAAGTCCAAGACAGCACAGGCCATGCGCCTCGAATGTGCTATGCCAATAACAAACCAGAAGCATGCACTCAAAATCATGTGTGCTGCTGATTGTAAGCTATATAGAGTCGACTCGGGCACATCTGTGCTAGAAACAAGTCGACTTTCAAAGTCCCTGTCCCGCTTGGGCGTATCTACTGCGTATCGAACCAAGTCTGGCTGGGCAACTACGATGTTGAGTCCATGCAGCCACCTGGGTGATACGCATGAAGTGGATTCAAGTTGTAATATGTGCTGCTCTGCTACTTATGATCTGGGTGCATTTTATGCGTTGGAACTGGATTAAGGAGTTGCAGTATTCACATAACCATCCCGGCGCCTGGCCTTGCCATATGCCTAAATGGGGGTGTAAATGTGAAACTCTCCCCTTATAATTTACGCAATGTGATCCCTCATAGACATAGATCGGAAAAAATGACCACCATGTACAACTCGTCCCTCACGGGACATACTTGTGCTACGGTCGCCATCAACTGCTGTTGTCGCAAAATAGTAGACACATTACCAAAGCAGTTTGTGTTCCAGTGACTGCAACCTGCTGTACCTGTCCGACATCATCTCAGAAACATGATACCAATTGAAGACTTTGTAACATCCTACACTCAACTAGGCGCATCACTCTGATGTCACAGCTAGGCGTATCGTCTTAGCCTGGTACAATGCTCTGCCAGCACATCACTCTGCCCCGTCAGAGCGAATCACATCATCATCAACACACAGGCACATCTGCCAGCCTGGGGCTTTTCTATAATAATAAGGCTTGGGTACATCAAACCCAAACCGTGCATTCAACTTGACACTCAATATCGTTTCATAGAAGAATACTGCCAGCAAGGGGGTCGAACATATCAACTCGGCACATCTCAGTCTTTTGAAGTAGTTCATCGTCAAAGCTTCTTCGAACGAGAAGATCGACAACCCATAATACAACATCTCGCCAAGGAGGAGGACCGACCGAGTTCATCTTCATTCGGGAAGAAAAGTGAAACAAAAAACAAACTTCTCTTTACACTGCTATTTATAGGCCAGGGAGATCAAACCCATATGCCAAGTTGCAGTCTCTCTAAATTCAGTATAATGAATTTGTATTAATGCCAATGAATCTGCCTCTTCAAATTCAGCTAAGTCAAAGCAGCCATTAACGCCTCGGAGAACTCAACAGGCGGGCCAAAGAGGATGCGATACATGGCAGATGCGCCATCGACATCATAAGCTCCTATGGATGCACCTAACGGGCCATGGACCCATGTATCCAGATTAGCACTAACTGACGCACCCTCTCCAAACATATCACCATCAAGCATTTAATGCTGAAAGATAAAGGCGGCAACACATTCCAAGAGCCGTCCAATCAGCAGCCCTTTACAGAAAATGAAGAGCCGCTGATGTCAGCACCATCATTATACCTTGGGTCGGCAAACAACTGCCACGTTGCTGACCGATCATTCATATGCGCCTCGTGGCCATGTGCCCAGATGATAGCGTGCGCCCTAGTGGTTATACGCCCCCTCAGCTCACTTCTGATCTCAAGCAACAGAAGACTAAGCTCTGTATGCACCTCAAAAGCCATGCGCCTAGACTTGCTCATGACTCCTAAAAGTCATGAGACCAAGTCACCTCCCCTCTGCCTGATCCTAAGCATATCCTGATGCGAAGCTCTACATGCGCCTCAAAAGCCATGCGCCCAGACTTGTCTATGATGCCTAAAACTCATAGGACTAATTCGCCTCCATACGCCCGATCCTAGGCGCACCCTGACAGATCACTCTCCTCTAAAACTAAAATCTTTGAGCCACAGGCATACGCCACGCGTCCTTTGACTCGGTTCTATTCAAAGAATGGGTACAAACCATCCAAGATCTCAGCAACAACTAAATCTCAGCAACTGCCACGTGTCAGCTCCTCTGTAGCCTGACGAAGCAATTCGAGCAGATTCTACTACAAATTGGGGTGCATCGTCCATGCACCCCCACCAGCAACAGCCACGTAGAGTCCCCACATCGAGGCACATCCGATATATGCACGCATGAGCAGCCAGCCTACTATCTATAAATAGGAGGATCACTCCTTCAGAACATACACACAGACAGAGAAAGAGATATATATAGACAGACTGTTATATCCACATACAGAGGCCAGAAGAGACAATCAACGTCCACTTCTCATCGTAATGCTCCGGCATCCAGAGCAACCCAGACCTTCAAAAAGTTCAAGATCGTCGCCAGATCGTCAACGGAGTCAACGTATTACCACTCGCTCCATCGATACGGTGTCTAGATAAAAATAAAATTGTAATCCTAGGACTACATCTAAGTCCTATATTGTACTCTATTCTGTTTGTACTTAAAAACATCAATCACCAAAGAGTTTTAATGGCAAACAAGCTGACGACTCTGCTGGGGACCTCTTTTTCCTCCAACGAGAAAGTTGTGTCACAATCTGACGATATCAAACTCGGCTCCTCCCATAAAATACTTGTGGTGCACCTCAATCAACAGGCATATGAGGAGTTCATCTCTGAAGGCAGCACAAGTCTTTGAAGCGGCTGCCAAAGCCGAAGAAGACTCGCCAAGTCTGGGTACGCAAGGTCGATGTGCCTGGCACCATCTCTAAAGGAGATGTGCCACCGCAGCTGGCCCTTCCTGCTGACGCTTTCAACAACAGGGATGCACCTACTGGTGCTGCACATCTGTCTAGAAAACGCAGTATTGACTGCATTCCCCAACCTACTTCTTCCCAATCGAAGAAGATGCGCCAACGGAGCAGAGGTACAACCAATCTCCAGCACATGAGCTCTGGTGCGCAGGAGAGAACGTCTGTATTCAACAGACTCACTCGTTGTCATGGCGAGACATAATTAGATTCTGAGTACTATGCACCATCGTGGGGTAGTATAAAGAAATCTAAGACAGCACAGGCCGTGCGTCACGAATGTGCTACGCCAACAACAAACCAGAAGCATGCATTCAAAATCATGCACGCTGCTAATGGTAAGCTGTACAGAGTCGACTCGGGCGCATCTATGCCAGAAATGGGTCGACTCCCAAAGTCCTTGTCCCGCTTGGGCGCATCTATTACATTTTGAACCAAGTCTGGCTGTCACTCCCCAGACCTAATATACATATTCTTTCATGAATCCTGTATATGGTATCCTATATTTAGCATGTGCATAGTTTTATTTATTATTTATTATTTATTAATGGTTGCATATAGCCTTTAAGCATGTCATTAGTGGAATGGTTAGAGCATGTTTAAAGATTAGAGTTTTTTTAAGCCAACCAAACCCCTATATATATTCTCTTCCTCACTCTCTCTCTCCTCATTCACTCTTCCATTTATTTCCCTTAACCACCATCCTTAGGCAAGTACAACTTGCTCAGAAGGAAAGATTTGTGCATCTTTCATCCTTGATTTTTTTTCTTTGATATTATTTGTCTATATTGTTCTTCTCATCATCCTCTACAAATTTAGTACTTAGTATTTTCGATTTTGATGGATGGATTCTTATAGATCAATGTTTACGTTATTTTTGGTTTTTTCTTGGTTTTGATCTATTAAACTTGCTTGTTTTCAAAATATAGTTGTTCCATGTGGTAGAGCATTTTATTTTACCTAAATTTGACTTTTAAAATGTTAGATTTCATTTTGTTTTAGCCGAGTTGTGCAAGTTTGAGTTCATGGGTTCCATGGCCATCTTTCATAGATTTTGGAGAAGATGAGCAGTTTGGCCGCATGAGCCCTGGCCTCATGCAGCTTGGTCGCATGACCCCTGGACGCATGAGCCCTGGCCGCACGCAGCTTGGCCACATGACCCCTGGCCGTATGAGCCCTGGCCGTATGTAGCTTGGCCACATGACCCCTGGCCGCATGAGCCATGGTCGTATGACCCTTGGCCGTATGACCCTCGGCCACATGCAGCTTGGCCGCATGATCCTTGGCCACATGACCCCTGGCCGCATGAGCCCTGGCCGCATGAGCCTTGGCCGTATGAGCCCTGGCCGCATGACCCCTGGCCGCATGAGCCCTGGCCGCATGACTCTTAGCCGCATGACCCTCGGCCGCATCAGTCTTGGCCACATGACTCTCGGCCGCATGTAGCTTGGCCGCATGTGTCACAACCATATTTTAGCTTGAGGGTATTTTGGTTATTTTGAAAATTTGAATTTAATTTGATTTGTTAGAGTGATGGTTGTTATTTTGACCTTTGCTAGTTGAGACTCTGGAGACTAGCCTAGATGTTGACTTTGACCTTGGTGACTTGGCTAGCATGGTGTGGACCCTAGTCTAACTTAAGTCGACCCAAGTTGACTTATTTTGGACAAAGTTTCATAGAGAGATTAAGTGCTTTAGGTGCATGGGTTTTTGACTAAGAGATTGATCCATTTAGCCTTGCACTTGGCCCAAAGCCCATTCGTCATCAACCCTAACCCTAATTCTTCCTATTTGTAGCTGGCCTAGGGATCCTCCCCCCCTCTATTTAATGTCTTTTATTCCTTTCTTGCCACTTTTTACACCACATCTATTTTTGGCAAGAGCAAGGTTTGTCCATTCTTCAACTCTTCCTATTTTATTCATTTTTCTTTCTTTTTAACCCTAGACTTTTGCAATAGGATCTAATCCATGCCTATTTACTGTTGGTAGTGTGTAGTCTCAGCTTTGGTGAGATTTGAGGCTTGGGAGTTGTAAGTGGGATCCTTTATTTTTTTGGGGCTTTTTCTTGAGTTGACACTCAATAGGTAAACTATTCAAATCACCTCCATTTCTCGATTTCTTTGCATAGATGTATAGATCTAGGTGTCCCCTAGCTGTAGGTGAAATTTGGTAGGATTTGGTTTTGTTTTTGTGTCCGTATCGGACACGTATTAGTAGGTGTCTGTATGTGTTTGTTGAAATGCCACAAAGGAATTTTAATTATTATTTTTGAATTGTGTTTGAACTAATTTGTTGATTTAAATGTGTACATTGATTCCCTACTGGACTGAGGTCATTTTTGAGCCATGTCCGTGTCCAAACAGGGCACGAACACGCTCGTAGCACGCACGAGCAGTGCCCCACTGCTCGTGGAGCTTTTCTCCTTGCTCAGGCCACGTGGACAGCTGCCACTTGGCAGTAACGTGGGGGCCATGACTGACATATCAACCCCCAAGCCTCGTGTCCAGTGGATTTGTGTCGGACACGTTCTCACGCACGCACGCATTTTGTACTGACACTGTTCAGCCGATTTCCTTCGACAGATACGTAAGTCGTGTCACGCACATACACGTTTTAGACTCGATTCAGGGTGTCGACCCTCTTGCCCTACCCCTGACGAACATGTGGACACGAGCACGAGGTGTCACGTGTCGTGTGCATGAACCCGTGTCCTCACTGCACGACGCAGTGCTGTAAAATTTATATCTGTGTATGTTTAAATTATTTTGGATACTTCGTGTCCACCTGTGTGGACACGAAACCCCCTCTGACACACGAACACATGTGCTTGATTAATTACCAACCAATTAATTGGAATTTACACTGTGATTTGAAATAGATTTCATGTTTCCCCCAAATTTCTGATACGCATAAACTGTGCATATATTTCCAGATTTTTGAATGAGATTCTAATTAGGATTTTAAATGCAAGTTCATATGCTAAATTATGTTACATACCTGAGAATTATGTGGGCTTATACAGGGTTATAGTATTATGCATTGGTTGGTTTATGGGTTGTGCATGTGAATGGGTTCATAGATTTTGCAAGTTGAAGTTTTCAAATGATCTTTCATTTGATTAAGGTACTATGCATAGGCTGCAAACTGAACTGACATGAGTTTAACCCTATAATACAAGCATGGACACACACACATACATTTCTGTTAACTGTGACACACTAATCTACCTACATGCATACACACACCATTGAATACTTTCACACTTCACTCTCTATATACATATATGGTATATATATATATATCTATATACAAGCATGATAGTTTACATATTATAGATTTCCTTGCCTTATGTCTATATGTATGCGATGGATATGTATATAGGCATATAGCCCCATATGATTTTCCTTTTATGCATATGCTTTATGACACCCTTTCCCCTCTATCCCTCTAACATACATATGGAATATATATGGATTGATACATGTGAATATATAATAGTAATGCATATGATAATATAGGTAATGTATGAATAGTTGATGATATATATGAGTTATGCCTATAATATGAATGTGTGCCTTGTATACATTATATGTATATGTATGTAGGCATATAGCCATACATGTTTTGCCTATATATATATATATATATATATATATATATATATATATATATATATATATATATATATGTATAAACCTTGAGTATATATATATGAAATGTGTGTTTGATAGCTTGTGTAGCCTTATGATTGTGTGTGAGTGCTAGACTAGCCTTGGTTAGGCTTAGTGAGACTTGTTTAGACTAGGAGTGACCTAGTTGACCTAGTTTGACTAGTATAGTTAACTAGAGTTGACCAAAGGTTGACTTTGGTCTAGATTGACCCAAAATTCATGTAAAATGCATTGTAATGTTTCATATTACCATTCTGGATATGTTAAGACCTGTGTTGCTCTAAATAGGATTAATCTACTCTGTCTGGACATCTATACTTACTAGATACTTAGGATATCAGGCGAGTACATTCTCTGACCGTTTCATACTTGATAGGATTTACATTTCTGCTCTAGATTACTTTACTTGATGTTGTCACATTTTTAACATGGATTGGTACTATATGGATCCCTTCATGAGATATTATCCCCCTCGGGAGCATCGAGTTACAGTATGTCATGTGTGTTTCACTTTCATCATGTACTCCGGTGCTTTCACCATTCATGTACACTCTTGTGATTCTTGTACTCTCCTGTTCACAGAACCCCCATGTATACATTTATGTGCACCCATTTATAGGCCTTCATGTGATATCATGTGCAATAACATAACCTGTCTGGATCCTGTGTATTGATTGGGGGTACGGAGGAGTATAAATAGTCATGTGAACAATTCCAAAGTAGTATACTCATGTGCAAACTCTTAGATTACTCATGTAAAAATTTAAGCCGTTCACATGGCTATCTTGTACTCTACATCACTAGCCACTGTTAGCTCTTTACATATAGTAGATATTTCTTTACAGTCATCTATTTTACTTCATATATTTCTCAGCGTTTCACGTATCTTACTCTATAGCATATTTACATATCCTGTCATATTATGAACTGCGTAAGATGTATTGTGCTTGCTCCTGTCATGACTGGACATATTAAAAATATTATAGTTGACATTGAGGAGTTCTGTCCTATATACTATGGAGCAGGCCTACATGACACATGTGAGCTGGACTTCCAGAAGGACCCAGCACTTGCAGAGGACATTACCCCAGTAGTCTAGGCTAGTTAGCTAGACCAGTATCTTACTTATTGTCTTGTCTTATTCTGGATACACTTTGTACTTATTGGGGATTTTGTTATTCTAGATATTATGGAGTTGTTATCTTAGATACTTAGTTCCTCTCTCTTATTTGTATTTTATTGTAGATTCAGATCTTATCTATCTATCTTATCGTACTTTTTACCTTAGCTAAGATTGAGTTATGAATTACTATATTGTCCTCCATTCGGAGCATATACATTGTATAGGTACCTTATTATTGTTATATGTATGTGACCTAGGACAGTATTTTATCGCCGATACTGCGGCGTAGGCTGGACGTACCTACTTCTCGTGCCCCTATACTGGGTGCATGTCATAACAGCATGAACCCTCGGCCGCATGCGTCCTTGTGTCTGGGTCCTCATTCTTGATCTGACTACCTATACGAGTGTTGGATAAACCTATGTGTGCACTAAGGTACAATCTATGTGAGAACTGCGGTGCTATCCTATGTGCTAAGTGTTCCTACGTGATATCTGCCAGTACACCCAAGAGTCCAGCACTTACATAGCGAATGGTCGGTAACAATGACGTGGTATGTGTTGTATGTTGTATTACACCAAGAAGGGGTACATACGTATGACTCCATGAGCCAGTGCGGATCCCTTCTTGGGGTACTCGTACATTATACGATATCTAGGGGAGTGAGCATGTGACCATGACATGTGAACTCCGAGGATAACCTAGGGATTAACTAGGCAACTAACTTGGTAGATACATTGGGTGGGAAGAATCTCGAGATCGTGCCGTACTAGTCATCCCAGGTCCAGTCCTGACATGTCGTGTTGGCCGCCACGGATATGGTTTCATTCGTCTTTAGCAGATGACTATATCCGACTTCTACGAGCTATATATTAGCGCGGTAGCCCTCCGGGGGACCAGTGCATACTCAGTGTGCTATATGTCTAATGGTTTGGCTAGCCCTGCTGGGTTGACACGATATGAGGATTTTTTTTATTCAGTATCGCGGAAATAACTCCGCCAATTATAGAAAGCCGCAGGAATGAATGACCGCTTGAAAAATGACTTGACTCTACCTTGTACCTTTCGTTAGTAGCCGAGGGACATGAACTGTCATGGTACGTGGTCCAACCCATGTCCTTGTTTGGTTGTTGGGTTGGTCTATTGTGCTATGACAGGCTGTGGACCGAGGTTACGACCGGAAGCATTTATTATTACTAGTATTATTATTTTATGCTTGGGTTTTATCTCACTCTTCTGTGCTCCCTTGTGGTACTTGTTATTCGAGACTGACCCCGCTGGTTTTGTTTGGCCAGATCTCGTAGCAGCGCCTGAGGATCCAAACTTCTTTCCTGACGTCAATGGTGCATACTAGAAGCATGGCTGGCAGGGGACTCGAGTGGGTTTCTTCTTCACCACTCTAGTATCATTACTTATGTTCTGGCGTTTATCCACCGGCACCTGTTTAGTCGGTTAATCTGGATATTTCGTCTTTTGCATAATTGTAATTAAATCAGACTGCAGCTGAATACGATTATGTACCTATGACTCTCTGAGCTACCTAACTTATAAAGCTAGACCCCCGTGATCATTTTAATGAGGCATCGGGGATGCCTTACTGTTTTATCTTATATGCTCATTAATTGATGTTTTCTTGCTTGAATGATTGAGACATAGATGCTCTATGAGACCATAAGTGACTTGATTGTAGCACGCACCCCTTGTCTTTTGACAACCACGATCGTCGTATGACGTTTGCATACCTCATATGGAGTTGCTGGCTTAGTCCGTCTCTGTATTCCGGTACTGGGGCGTGACTAGGTTTTATTGGTGGCCCATGCAGGTCTAATTTTTAGACTTGAGGGGTGTTACTATTATAGGAGTCTCAATCAAAACTTGTTCCCTTTGAATCTCTTGCCTCGATTTCTCTTTCTTCACCTTGATTGATAACTTGAACTGCATCCTCGAATCTTCCTCGTCCTGTTATTTGATATCATGTATCTTTCCCTATAGGGGTGCTTCTTTCTCAGTAGCTGGCGAGGCCAACATGGAGGAACGTCCAGTAGAGCATTGCTCGACGGGGCAGCAGCAGGAAATAATACCTTCTCCTGACCAGATTCGGGTGGAAGTGATATCAGAGCCAATAGAACCGCAGGTTCTAGAAACTCCTGCACCCCCGACGGTGCCGGCAGCTACGACAGTACCTGATGCTACAACACTCTTGGAGGTCATCCAGAGATTTTTGGCCACTCAACAGCGTCAGGTGGCAGCCCATCAGCAGCAGTAGACCTAGCAGCAGGAACAGAATGTGCTATTAAATCAGGGGTTACAAGTAGCCCTTGAGAGAAGTGTCAGGAATGACTCAGGAGCATCGAGGAGGTTTTGTCGACTTAACCTGAGGTACTTTGATGGCATGGAGGATGCCATTACGGCGGATGCTTGGCTTCAGGATATTGAGGCCATATTGACCACAGCTAAGGTTCCAGCAGAAGAGAAGGTTGACCAGGTCAGACTGTTACTTCAGGACCTCGCCCGCGACTGGTGGGCATCAGAAGAGGTTGGAATGAGGCGTCATGTTCCTTGGGATAGCTTCAGTACCAGATTCAAGGCCAAGTACTTTGGTGTGGTAGCGCGGTATGAGCTACAGCAGAAGTTTATTAGTCTCAAGCAGGCTGGTAAGACGGTAGATGGATATGCAGCAGAGTTCTGCAGACTGAGTTAGTTTGCACCGTCGATGGTGGCTACAGAACCAGAAAAGGCTATGAGATTCCAGCATGGACTACATTTCGAGATTCTACAGCTAGTAGAAGGGCACGACTATCAGACTTTTGATGCCATTTTAACGGCAGCTCGGAGGCATGAACATACCCAACAAAGGTTAGCGACAAGACATGGGGGCCAAAAGAGGTCTCATCCCCAGAGTAGGGGCGAAGGAGCAGTACAACGAACATCGGTGCCAGCACCTGGTATCCATATTCATGAGTCGAGAGCATCGTGAAGGACGGCGGTATCAGAGATAATAATACCAGCTCGACATCAGCAGCCAAGGAACCAACAGCAGCGCCAGGGGCGCCCATTGGATATACTGACTGCGGTAAGAGAGGGCACACTATGGATGTGTGTTCAGCTAACGGATTGTGCGTGAGGTGTGGCAGTCCATACCATAGGATCACAAATTGTCCTATTATGCAGAGGCTAGGAGGGCCAGTTCAGCAGTTTTTGGCGTTGCCAGCTCCGGTGGCAGTACTGAACAGAGGACCAGTATTGGTCGTAAGGCCACTAGCCCAGCGTCTGTCGACATAGGCTCAGATGTTTCGCCAGGCACAGAACCAGGGAGGCCAGCAGGGGCCACAGCAACAACATAGACAAGGAAGACAGCAGCAGGGAGCTCAGCGAGGCCAGGGCCAGGCCTTCACCTTATCACTGGAGGATACACTAGCTTCAGGCGATGTGGTTGCAGGTAATATTTTTGTCGCCTCTTTTCTTATAGTAGCATTATTTTTTATTCGGGGGCTGCCCACTCTTTTATATCTGCATGATTTGCGACACATATTAGATTAGAGTTTGAGGCATTGCCAGAAAGGATAAATATACTCACTGGTAATGGGCTCGTAGGAGTTAGCAGAGTGTGCTTAGCATGTCTGGTCATAGTGTGTGGGCGATTATTGCCCACATCTTTGATTGAGTTCCCTATATGAAACTTTGACGTTGTCCTAGGCATGGACTGGTTGAGAGACAGTCATACGACGATAGATTATCGAGGAGGTAGGGTAGTGTTTAATATACCTGGCATTGAAGAGTTAGTCTTTGTTCGATCTTTGGAGGATCGACCCAAGGGCATGGTTGCAGAAGCATTGGCAGAACAGGAGCAGATCCCTAGGGTGGTCAGAGAGTTTCTTGATATATTTCCAGATGAGCTTCATGGTTCACCACCGGTGAGAGATGTGGAGTTTTGTATTGAGTTAAATCATGAAACGGAGCCTAAGGTCGACAGAGTTTAGGATGTAGCAGTCAGAGATGGACAAGTTATACCAGCATAAGTAAGAACTGAAGGCGAAGCAGTTTATCCGAGACAGTGAATCGCCCTGGACAACACCGGTAATTTTAGTACCCAAAAGGAAGGATCGATGCGAGTGTACATTTATTACCGACAGTTGAATGCAGTAACAGTGAAGAACAAGTATCCGTTACCAAGGATTGATGACTTGTTTGATCAGTTGAGTAAGGCCTACGTCTCCTCTAAGATTGATCTTCGATTTGGATATTATCAAGAGAGGGTCCGAGAGCAGGACATACCCAAGACAGCATTTAGACCGCGATATAGACATTATGAGTTTCTAGTAATGCCATTTGGACTAACTAATGCCCTAGCAGTATTCATGGATTTGATGAATCGTATCTTTATATCCTATTTGGATAAATTTGTAGTGTTCATAGACGACATTCTCGTCTATTCCAGTAGTGACGAAGAACATGAGAAACATCTTCGGACAGTTATGGAAACCTTGAGGGAGCATCAACTTTATGCGAAGCTTAGTAAATGTGAGTTCTGGTTGGATCGTATTTCGTTCCTAGGA
>JANAVB010003901.1:0-130062 GCA_029216955.1 Iris pallida
TATATATATATAATAATATATCTTATATTATATATATATATATATATATTATATATATATATATATATATATATATTTGTATTAGGATATATATAGTGTGTCTATATATAGATACTAGGGTGTATGGACATATATATTATATATATATATATATATATATATTTTTATATCTATATATAGATATATATATATATATATAGATATATTTGTATTAGGATTATATAGTGTGATTATATATAGTGTGTCATATAGTGTCTATATAATCATATATATATATATATATATAATATATATATATATATATATATTTGTATAGATCACATATAGTGTCATTTTATATAATGGGTGATTGGTATTGTATATAGTTAGGCATATAGATATATATATATAGGTAGTAAATAGACATGGGTATATCTATATTATTATATATATATATATATATATCTATATATATAATATATATATAATATATATATATATATATATATATATATATATATATATATGACTTCCTAAGTATAGGTTTATATAGAAACCTATAACCATTAGCCTATGGAAATCTAAGTCAATAGCCTATGGCCAAGGTGACTAGCCTATGGCTTGGGGGCTAACCCAATTAACCTAATGGACCTAAACACCTACAAGTTAACCCTTGTTGACTAAGGGTTGACCAAAGTCAACCTTGGGTCAAACCTAGACCTAATTGACCTAGATTGACTAGGACTAACCTAAAATGACTAGTTTAACTAGTCTGACCATGTTTGACCTAATTACCTTATTGACTAGTCTTTGTTTGACCTAATTACCCTACTGACTAGTCCTTGTTTGACCAAAACCTTAGTTGGTCTAAGTTTGACCTAGACTTGACCCAGATTGATCATGTTGACTAGTATTTGACTAGTTTGATTAGAATATTGACCAAGAGTTGACTTTAACCTAGATTTAACTAACCTTGACTTGTTTGACCTTGTTTGACTTTATTTGACTCAGTTTGATCCCCTGTGACCTAGTATGACTTCCTGTGACCTAGTTTGACTGTTGAGTTGACCAAGAGTTGACTTTTGACCAGATTGACCTAGAATCATGTAGTATGCATTGTATACTCTATTTTTACCATTGTGGATACATTGTGACTTGGGTTGCTCTGATTAGGAGCCATACATCTCTCCTCAGGCAGTATATCCTCTTCAGACATTCAGTTATCAGGCGAGTACATTCTCTGACCGTTTCATACTTGCCCGGATTTATATTCTTGCTCTAGATTACTTTACTTGATGCTGACACGATTGTTATCACGGATTGGTACTATATGGATCTTTTCATGAGATGTTATCCCTCTCGGGAGCATCAGATACAATATGTTGTGCGTTTCACGAATCATCATGTATCTCATGCTTCTATTATCATGAATCTTCATGTATCAGCTAGTGACTCATGTACTCTCATGATCACCGAGCCTTCAAGAATCTTCATGAATCACTCATGTATCACCCATTTATGGGCTTATCACGAATCTTAACATAACTTGAACGGATCCTTGTGTATTGATTGGTGATGGGAGAGTAGAAATAGTCATGTGGATATTATCCCTGTAGCTGTAGTCATGAATCACTTCTAGCTGTAGTCATGAATCTCCTATGCCATTCACATGTCTATATTTTACTCTGACTCACTAGTCACTGCTAGTTCTCTATATACAGTAGATATTTCCTTTACAGCTATCTCTTTTGCTACATGTATCTTCCTTCAGCAGTTCTTGTATTTTACTCTATTGCATGCTTTATATTTCCTATCATACTATGCACTGCGTGAGATGTATTGTGCTCGTTCCTGTCCTGACTGGACCTGTTGAAAATATTACAGAGGATGATGATGAGGCCCTGGTGACTACCTATTATGGAGCAGGACTAGATGATACTTATGTTGTGGACCCTCAGCAGGATCCACCTGCAGCTGAGGATGCTACCCCAGTAGTCTAGGCTAGTTTAGCTAGACAGTTATTTCTGTATTACTATTTTATCTCACATTTTGAGTTGTATTTCGAGACGTTGAGATGTATAGACTCTTAGACTTATTCTGTATATTGGGTCGACATTCTGGATATTATGTTGTACTAGACACTTAGACTTATTCATCTATGATACTGTTCTCTTGAGTTACTATCTATCTATCTGTCTTTCGTTCTTCTACCCTAGATGTGATTGAGATGTATATTGTTATGTCACCTCCATTCAGAGAGTATAAACTGTACAGGTACTTTGGTATTGTTTGATGATTGACCTAGGACAGCGTTCTACCGCCGACACTACGACGTAGGCTGGACGTACCCACTTCTCGTGCCCTTACTCTAGGGTGCGGGTCGTGACACCATAGAATAGGAAATGATGTTTGGATTAACAAGTGAGGGTAGATAGCATGTATCAATTGCAACTGATACTCATATCAGTTGGACTAATATGGAATATCCTTGTGTTAGTCCCGGGGCTTGATCAAAGATGGTAGACTCGATGTCGAGATTAGAGGTTCAACAAACGTTCACCTTCTAATTATTCTCGAGATCCCAGAGGAACACTATAATATGAATTTGATTACAAAAGCTACAATAATCATAAAGTAAATCTCACGTTCTTCCTCGCAATCGCAGTTGCAGACGGATAGAACTGAGTTTAGAAAATAAATCTCACGTTCTTCCTTGCAATTGCAGTTGCAGACGGACAGAACTGAGTTACAACTCAGATGAAGGAGAAGAAAGAAAAAGAGAAAAGGTTCTTGCTGGGGTGAATAAGATCACCGTTGCTCAAAGCAAGATTCATCCCACCACGATCTGCTTCCAGGAACCAGCAAGTTCACGAAGAACTTCTGGAACGCTCGTAAGTCAAAATTTGAGACTTGAACGAGCTTTCTGGACTTTACGGACTCCCTTAACTCTCTTCTTGGTGCATCTTTCAAAGGAGGCCAAGGGGCTCTATTTATAGAGTGGAGTGAGACTTCACCTCTTCTCCTATCCGATGTGGGACTAAAATACCAATACTCAAAAATAGAGTTTGATATTTTAGATCATCCCACAATCATCATAGTAGTGTGCCAGTCCACGCCTACCCCCCGAACACTCCCGTGTATGCACGAGACAACCTGGAGTCCGTGTCCGAGTCCAAGTCCACACAACAAAAATCAACTTGCATCCTTGTTGGAATTAATCCTTTTTCCTTCTAGGAAAATACTCCCACATGACACACACTTGTGCCTCACCACACCTCATGTGCACACCTCAACACAAGCAATACATTATATTGAGATACTCACCATTTGGTGTAGCCGATGTGGGACTATCTTTCCTAGTCCAAGGTAAAAATACCAACAATCCCCCACATATCTCAATATATGAGTTGAGCGTTCCCCACAGTGACTGCCCATCATGCATTAGGAGAGATGTCGCTATGACTTGAATCTTTCCGTATAGGTTAAATAACAGCATGATACAAGAATGGACTAAGCCTTGAATTCTGCACCATAACTGTAATATTTTCTACTCACATAATGACATCAACTGTGCTTCTGGCTGCACATTAAAGGCCTTATGCCAGCCTGGTTTCAGTGTATAATTTTTGGGCGTCTACAAGTTTATCCTCAAGAGACGGCCTGATATCTCTGTCCATACACTATAGGTGAGTTCTTTATAAAGAGTCATGGCATGAAGCATTGCGCTTCTTTGCGGTGCTACGCCACTATGACATGGCTTAAAGTTGAGGCTTTACCCCACCTAGGTACCTTATCGTAGTGTCATACTACTGTAGCATGAGGTCACAAGCCTCTTTGTAGTGCCAAACTATCCAGCATGAAGCTTTGTGCTTCCGTACGGTGTTACGCCGCTATGACATGGCTCGCAAAGTCGAGGCTTTATCCTACCTGGTACCTCTTCGTGGTGTCATGCCACTGTAACATGAGGAGATCATCCTCTTTGTAGTGCTGTCTACCTCTCTTTATTATGATTATCATACATCATTAGGCTACCTGCCTATTTGCGGTGCTACTCCGCTGTGACTTGGCTCACAAAGCCGAGGCATTACCCCTAACCGGGAACCTCATGGTGGAGTCACCCCACTATAGCATGGAGTTACACTCTTTGTAGTGCTGTGCTACCGTGCTTCCTACAAATCACTCCAGGCATTCACTCTGACTGAGAACTCATTAAGGCATTTAAGCCAACCTTCCCACATGATTCGTTTTCTGCAAAAAATAACAGTAGACAACAGTGGTTGTAGGTCCATAAACTCTCCATGTCACAGAAGACAAGTACCCATCGTTCCTGATATTCTTCTGGTTAATAGTCCTCCCTTGAACCAAAAGCTAGATGTGTAGTAGATTTTTTTTTGAACTAATAACATAAAACTTTATGGTAGGAATGTAATAACCTAATATCAGAATGCCTTCAAGCCTATTTTACAAGCTGTGTCATCGACCAGCTGGCGCTTGAGGCCCTTGGTGAACGGATCCGCCAGGTTCTCCTGACTCCGAACATCAATCATTGCAATAACACCCCTCTTGATGAGATCGTGTACTGCCCTGTGCTTCAACCACACAGTCCTCTTTTTCCCGTTGAAGAGGTCATTTGATGCCACCGTCGTAGTCGCCTGGTTGTCGCAGTATAGCGATATCCCCAGTATTTGTGCCTCAACTACTGAAAGATCATACATGAGCTCCCGAAGCCATTCTGCTTCCTCCGATGCGGTATCAAGTGCAAAGAACTCAGATTCCATGGATGACCGCGAGAGCATAGTCTGTTTCTTCGATTTCTACGATATAGCAGCTCTATCCATTGTGAAAATGTATCCACCTGTGGACCTCTCGCTCTCCACTTCTGAGCACCAGCTGACATCACTGAAGCCTTCCACTACCTGTGGATCTCTGTTGTAGTACAGTGCATATGTCCGAGTCTTTTTGAGATATCTCATAACCCGTTTCACAGCTTTCCAGTGCTCAATGCCTGGATTGCTCGTAAAATGACTCAATATTCCTACAGCGAAAGCTATATCAGGCCTTGTGGCAGTAGTAGCATACATCAAACTCCTGATTATGCTTGCATACTCCAGCTGCCTGACGCTTTTCCCTGAATTAGGCTTCAGCTTCAGATCACACTTGTACGACGTATCGATCCTTGGAAGATCCTGATACCCGTAACGAGTGATCATCTTCTCAACATAATGAGACTGTGACAGCGCTAGTCCAGTGTCTGTCCGGATGATCTTGAGTCCCAAGATAACATCAGCATCCCCCAAGTCCTTCATACTGAACTTCGTCGAGAGGAACTTTTTTGTCTCCGTGACACAGCATATATCCGTACCTAGGATTAGCATGTCATCCATGTATAGACAAACGATGACTCCTTTTCCGTCAACAAACTTCGTATAGACACACTTGTCTGTTTCACTGACCCTGTAGCCATTTGACCTTATGACTTTGTCAAACTTCTCATGGCACATTTTGGGAGCTTGCTTTAAACCGTACAGAGATTTCACCAACTTGCAGACTTTGTCTTCAAGACCTTTGATGACAAACCCTTCTGGTTGTTGCATATAGATCTTTTCGGTCAGCTCGCCATTCAGGAATGTCGTTTTCACATCCATCTAATATATCACCATCTTATGCATCGCCGCGAGAGCAATCAACATTCTGATGGTGGTCATCCGGGCTACTGGAGCATACGTGTCAAAGTAGTCGATCCCCTGCTTTTGAGAAAACCCCCTTGCCACTAGCCTGGCCTTGAACTTGTCAATGGTTCCATCAGCCTTCATCTTCTTCTTGAAGATCCACTTGCATCCGATAGGTTTTTCTCCTTCAGGTAGATCAACCAACACCCAAGTGTTGTTGGAGGTGATTGATTCAATTTTATTGTCTATCGCCTCCTTCCAGAAAACAACATCTCTGGTCTTCATTGCCTCATCATAGGTAAGCGGATATGCTTCCACATGATAGGCGATGAAGTCATCTCCGAAGTTCTTTGGCCTCCTCGCTCGCTTCGACGATGGCTCAGCGAGTTCTGGTTCAATCATTGTCTCCTCAGTAACAACTTCATCTTGGACAACTGGCTCATTGAAGATCTCAGTCACCTTTGTACCTTCATCATTCTTCGGAATATTCGTTAGAACAATGTTCTTGTGTCTTACAAACTTGTCTTCAAAATATTCAGCATCGCGAGATTCGATGATATGATTTGACTCAATATCAAGAAATCTCCGAGCATCACTCTTCTCGACATACCCCAAGAAGATCGTCTTCGTAGTCCTTGTCCCCAGCTTCTGAATCTTTAGATCTGGGGGCTTTATATAAGCCAGACACCCCCACACTCGAATGACATTCAAGTTAGATCTTACTTTGAACCAGAGTTCATGAGGAGTTACGTCCGAATTTGCATACGCTACTCTATTTAGAATAAAAGTGGCCGCCAATGCAGCTTCTCTCCAATAGCATTTAGGAAGACCCGCAGTTAGCAGCCTTGAGTTCATCATTTCTGTCAACGTTCTGTTCTTCCTCTCCGCTACTCCGTTAGTTTGAGGAGAATACGGAACAGTAGTCTCGTTTATGATTCTATGTTCTTTGTAGAACAATGTGAATTCATGAGACCGATACTCTCCGCCTCGATCACCTCTTAGCCTCTTGAGTTGTTGTCCAGTTTGTCATTCAGCCTCTGCCCTGAACTCCTTAAACTTCTCGAATGCTTCGTCTTTAGACTTGAGCAAGTAGACGAACGCGTACTTTGAGAAGTCATCGATGAAGGTTATGAAATACTTCATCCTGGCTTTTATAGAGAATTGCTTGAAGTCACAGATATTGGAGTGTACCAACTCCAGAAGATCTGTGCTTCGATTGACCCGATGAAAGGGTTTTCTTGTGATCTTTGTCTGAGCACATACTTCACACTTCTCTACCTTACCCCCATATTTAGAGATAAGTCATAGACTTGACATTTTGTTAATTCTTTTACAGTGAACATGTCCTAGCCTATTATGCCACAACTCAAAAGAATAATCAGAACGAGCGATTGCATTGATTACATTTGACTGGTTTACAAGCTGAATTTTGAACATCCCTTCGGTTTGAAAAGCTTTTTCAAAGTATGTTTCCTTCTTGGACATCACCATCTGGCCAGTATTGATGTCCATCCTCAAGCCTGCGTTGCTAAGCAGGCTTTCAGAGATCAAGTTCTTTGCAATCACCAGAACGTGCTTCATACCTTGAAGCGTCAGAGTGTTCCCGGATGTGAGTTTCAGCTCCACAGTTCCGATCCCCAGAACTTCAGCTTGGACTTGGTTCGCCATGATAACTTTCTCAGAAGTTGGCTGGTATGTGACGAACCATTCCTTTTCAGAGCAGACATGGCAGGTCGCACCAGTGTCTATCCACCAGTCAGAGTCAGCTCCCACAGCTGTGACCTGAGCAATCATAGCAACTATGTTAGAAACCATGGAAACCTTGCTAGGCTCACCTTGCTCAGCTTGTTTGGGCTTGGATTTGCATTCACTCTTATAGTGGCCCTTCTTGCCACAGTTGAAGCAAGTCACGTGGGACTTGGACTTCTGTTGCTTGAACGAAGGACCCTTCACTTTCAGATTAGTGGAGTCCTTTTTCTTGTGAAGAGAAGCCACCTGCTTCCCCTTGAGCTCTCTTGTCTGCACCAAGTTGGCCTTAGCCAGTTGGTTGGACCGAGAGTCCATCTTCTGTTGAGATCACATTTCGCCCTCAACGTGGATCTCTTGTAGGAGATCTTCCAAGCTAATGTCCAGCTTCTTCCGATGCATTCTAGCATAGAAGTTGCTCAACCAACAGGAAGTTTCGAGACTATCCCTCTAACGACAAACTTGTCGACGAGGGGCATCTTCTCGTTATCTAACTTCTGGCGCAACTTCAGGAATTCCTTCACTTGAGGTAGCATCGCCATCTCGTCTTCGAAGAGCCACTTGTGGTACTTCTCGATGATGAAGATTTCGGACGTATTCTCATCATCTTCATATAGCTTATCCAAAGAATCCCAGATCTCTTTGGCCTTCACCTTCTTGGAATATGACACTGCCAGAGAGTCTTCCATAGAATTGAGAATCAGCAGTTTACAGATGCTATTTTCTCTCTTCTATTTGCTCTGCTTGATGAGTGCAGCAGCAATAACATCGACAGTTCCTCCTTCTGGAATTGTCGGTTCATCCTCAATTAACACATGGTCTACGTCCACGAGTTGAAGATTAAGGGTGACCTTCCTCTTTCAGATTTGGAAATGTTCTCCGTCGAATTTCTCCAACTTGTTAAAGCTAGTATCGATGAGAGAAACATGAGAATTTCCCATCTACAAGGATCTTGCTTTGAGATTGTTAGTCCCGAGGCTTGATCAAAGATGGTAGACTCGATGTCGAGATCAGAGGTTCAACAAACGTTCACCTTCTGATTATTCTCGAGATCCCAGAGGAACACTATAATATGAATCTGATTACAAAAGCTATAATAATCAGAAAGTAAATCTCACGTTCTTCCTCGCAATCGCAGTTGCAGACGGACAGAACTGAGTTCAGAAAATAAATCTCACGTTCTTTCTTGCAATCGCAGTTGCAGACGGACAGAACTGAGTTACAACTCAGATGAAGGAGAAGAAAGAAGAAGAGGAAAGGTTCTTGTTGGGGTGAATAAGATCACCGTTGCTCAAACCAAGATTCGTCCTACCACGATCTGCTTTCAGCAACCAGCAAGTTCACGAAGAACTTCTGGAACGCTCGTAAGTCAAAATTTGAGAATTGAACGAGCTCCTAGACTTTACGGACTCCCTTAACTCTCTTCTTAGTGCATCTTTCAAAGGAGGCCAAGGGGCTCTATTTATAGAGTGGAGTGAGTTTTCACCTCTTCTCCTATCCGATGTGGGACTAAAATACCAATACTAAAAAATAGAGTTTGATATTTTAGATCATCCCACAATCAGCATAGTAGTGTGCCAGTCTACGCCTACCCCCCGACCACTCCCGTGCATGCACGAGACAACCTGGAGTCCGTGTTCGAGTCTGAGTCCACACAACAAAAATCAACTTGCATCCTTGTTGGAATTAATCCTTTTTTCTTCTAGGAAAATACTCCCATATGACACACACTTGTGCCCCACCACACCTCATGTGCACACCTCAACACAAGCAATGCATTATATTGAGATACTCACCATTTGGTGTAGTCGATGTGGGACTATCTTTCTTAGTCCAAGGCAAAAACACCAACACCTTGCAATGAGACATGATATGGGGGAAAAGAGATCGGGCTTTGAGGTTTTAGTCTAGGATTGTAGGAGGTTCTTATCTAGACTAATATGTGGGCTGTACGGAGAGAGTTAAGGAGGGGTTTAAGTATCTGATACTACTGACATGAAGTGGTAATGAACTGGTTTGAGGAGTTCCCTTGGACTGGTTCATAGGATATTAGTTCATTAACTGATATGATTTCAGTTTTACAAACTAATTAGGGAATGTGATGCAGGGAGTTCTCCATGGGTTGAGCACAGGGAAGGGGCTTCCAACAGACTAGTAACGGGGTTTTGGCCTATGTGAGATTGGTTGTGGGCAAGGGCCTTTGATCAGTGAAGCAATAATAGGAAGGAGGGTCATTACTCTTATAAACTGACATGATATTCAGTTGGTAGGAGATAGTGTCACGACCCGCACCCTGAAGAGGGGCACGAGCACGTGGTTACGTCCAGCCTACGCCGCAGTATCGGCGGTAGAACGCTGTATATAGGGTCTATAAATACTATGACTAAAACAGATAAATGTACCTGTACAGTATATACTCTCCGAATGGAGGTGACATAGCAATACAGTCTCAATCACATATATCAAACTAAGGTAGATAGTACGAAAAAGAGATATGATAGATAAAACAGGAAATGAGTCCAAGATCCACAAGTCAGAGCTATACACAAACATCTATGGTCTCAGAAAATATATAATCGATACTACAACTGACAGTGCTAGCTGGCTCGCAGGCCAGGCAAACCTAACTAACTATACTACTCAGGGTGAGCAAAATCTAGTGGCTCTACCAACAAGCCACGGTCTAACTCTAATCCATCAGACTCAACCCCATAGTAGGTCGGGCAATCAGCCTCTGAATCATCTGTAAAATTTGTCAACGGTATCCTGTCAGGAAAATGAGCAAGTACAAACACCAACAACAGTTCCATATGAATTGATAAATTCTATAAGAGACAGTGTAATGAAATACAAGACAAAATCAACTGGAAATATATATCATGGTGTGAGTACTGAAGGACGACAATATGAATGTATATAGGGCGACTTGGAAACTATTCGGAAAGCCGAGTTACAACCCCTAAACCAAATAAGGACTGGGGCTGTAACCCTTTGCCCAAACAGAACTTAGTCACCACAGATAATAAATACAAAAGGTGCCTTGAATTATTAGTGCGTCATGTGATCGGCTTTGGAAAAACATGTTCAGGCTTTTCATCCGACCGGCTACAAACAAATAACAAGTGTGAAACAACAAGTATGAAGATAAGGCCGGTCACCATGGAAAGTTATGAACAAGTAGCTATGGACAAGTGTCGAGTACAAGTGTGAAGCAACAAGTGGGTATTTTGATCACACAACCACTAATAACTCCCCATCCCCGAATAGTATAAAGGATCCGGACATAACACGTCATGACACGGGATTTAAAAGCAGGTGATCAGCCCACTCACAAGTCCATGTCTATACAAGTACAAGTAAAAAATCGACTCATGTACCAATATACCAAGTAATCCGGGAACAACATCTCTTGACAGGATCCGACATATACTAGTCCGTAAAATACCGTGTCTGGAAATCAAGTAAGACACTACGACTGAATCGGATATAGCAGATATCAAAACAATGAAAACTATCAGTAAATGTACTCGCCTGTGGTCCTGAGATGATAGGGTGAACAGACGCTCAGAGTGATCACAGACCTAAGATAAGATACTATGAGTCAAACAGGGCTAAATACTGAAGAAGGAAACTAATTCAAGTCATGAATGCAAGTCTGAGTCAAAACTAGGTCAATCTAGGTCAGACTGAGTCACACTAGGTCATACTGGCTCATACTGGGTCATACTAGGTCACTGGGAGTCATTCCAAGTCAAACTAGGTCAAACGGGGTCAACGGTTGACTTACGGTTGACTTTTGGTCAAAAAGTCAACCCTGGTCAACTCTAGTCAACTCTAGGTCAAACTAGTCTAATGTTGACCAACTGTTGACTTTCAGTCAACTGGTCAACTCTGGTTTGGTTTTGGTCAAATTGGGTCGCTTAAAGGCTAAGTTTGACCCTCGGTTGACTTTTGTTGACTTTTGGTCAAAAAGGTCAACCGACGTCAAAACTTGTCTGTGAGCACCATATTTGATCATTACCAACCAAGGAAATCGGATTCCAACTCTATCTTAAACTCCAAACACTAATACCCTATTCCTAGGCAAAACTAACATTACACTACCAAGGTAAATCCCGATACCTTGTCCAACCCCAAGGAAACCCCGCAAATACCCATGGTACTAACCTAGACTCCTTAGGGTAGCTAGATATCAACCTATCTAAGGTTTACCTACCGAGGAAAATAGGTATCCTAGGTATCTAGGCTATGTTAGGATACGTGGTATTGATTTACCCTATTACCTATCCTTACCCATATCATATACCCTCACCACTCTCACACTCAACCACACCACTCACTCTCACATAATACACTCACAAATATCACACTCTAAGGTTTCTCTATAGGTTTCCTATTGGTTTAGGCATAGGCCAAACTATGGTTACTAGGCACACTCACTTAGGCTTTCTCACACACACACACAAGTAACAAATACTCACACACACAAACTCACAATACACACACACCCACATAGCAAATATGTGGACTGATTTATGGAAAAAAAAGAGGACTGGTTTGGGCTACATGTCTGTCCATTTTGGACAGTCAATAGGACTGAATTTGGGACAAAAGTGGACTACATTTGATGGGTTATTATTGGACAGAAATGGGAGCAAGGGGGCTGTTATTTAGACAGTCCATAGGGTATGTGTAGGACTAAAACTTGTGGCATGTAGGGGCTGTTTTGACAGTGAAAAGGATGGGGTTTGGGGCAATCATGGGCAGCAAGATGGGGGGGGGTTTATGGGCTGTTCTTGACAGCAGGAAATGGGGTTTTAGGGGCTGGTTTGGAGTGAGGGGACAACCAACAAGGCTTGGCTTTATGGACTGAAATAGGAGCAATAAGGGACAGCTACTTGGGTAATTTCTGGACTGTTTAGGGACAGCCACATTGTGGCTTGGTTAGGACTGAATCTTGGCCAAATGGGACAGCCATCATGAGGGTTTAAGGGCTGAAATTGTGGTATAATGGGACAGGTTTAAGGCTGTGCAGGACAACATGTATAGGGTGATGTATGGACAGCCATATGGGGATGTTTAATGGGCTGGATGATGGACTGTTTTAGACAGTCAAAGGGATGTTTAATGCTGGGTTTGTGGTTGTTTTAGGGGACAGCCATGGGGTTGATTTGAGGGAGTGTTTTAGGACTGTCATAGGGTGGAATGAGGACTGTCTTTGGGCCATGTTAAGACAGTTTTAGAAGGCTAAAATGGGGATAACAAGGTCTGCTGTCAAGGGACAGCAGAGAAATGGGTATTCCCCCCTCTCCTATCACCCACAACTCTCTCATAACTCTCTCTATAACTCTCAACCTAACTCTCTAACACCCACTCTCAAACACCTTGCCTTCATACATCAAAACACATACACACACTCACTAATCCTCTCTTGGCCGACCCCTCTAGCCCCCATCCAAACACCAATCCACACAAACACATGCCATAGTATATATGTACATATATATAAACCAATATATATATATATATATATATATATATATATATATATATATATATATATATAAAATATATATATATATATATATATATATATATATATATATATATACATATATATATACATAGAGATTAATATATATTACCAAATATATACACATATAGATATTAGAATATAATACATTGGAAATACCTTCTCTAAACAATATAAAATCTGGAATTTAAATGTCTAATAATTAATTATACAATATATATATTAAAACAAGAGTCCAATAGGAAGTTTTCCACTTGGACACAAACCTACATATAGGACACTCCTAAAAGTCTCCAAAAGGACACGAAACGGACACAAATGGAGACACAACCATGGGGGTTATTCCTATGGGTCAAAAATAATCCTATATGCATGTTGGGGTGATTAGAGGAGAGATTATACCTTCCGGGAGAGAGATTAAAAGGAAAAAGCTTTCCGACTCGACACCGACACGTAGAGATTCCAAAAGGATACGAACGAGCTCCGAATCCTCTCAAACTTGGGGAGCTCCTTCCTTGGCTTGAATGGAGAAGGAAGGATGAAGATTTGGTGAAGAAATGGAAGGATTTGGTGATGGTTTGATTAGGGAAAGCTCTCTAAAAAATGGGAAAGAACAAGAAAGAGAAATGAAAGGGAAAATAATAAAGTGACTTGTGCCTATCCATGCCAAAAGTGGCCAACCATAATGGTGGGTTTTGTCCTATTAGGAAAGGTCAAAAAGTCCCCTACACTAATCTATTAGTTAATACATGGAAGGGCTTCTAAGTCGGGGGTAGTTTAGTCATTCCTAAAACCACTAATCCAAATTAATCCTAACCAAAATAATTAGCCTAGTCACTAACTAAAATATCTAACATGTGGGCCATGGCTAACTAGTGTGTGGGCCCGCTAAGGTTAACACTACCCCGGGTCCCCGATACAAGTCGGAATGAGCTGAATTCGAACCCGACTCAAATAACCCCAAAATATTACAGTAAATAAATAAATAATTCCAAAATAATTTAAAAATGAAAAATGACAAAAATACCCCTATTTCTGGAAACTCTGGGTGACAAATCTATCCACCTTAAAAAAATTTGTCCTCGAAATTAAAACCAAACTATAGTAAAATCTCAAATTCACAAGTCATGGCTAAAAATTTAAAATGATTAAAATCTCAAAAATCGAAGTAGGAATTAAATGACTAAATTTATAAAATTTAAAAATTACTCTCAAATATAAGTCTATCCACCTTAAAAGAATGATCCAAAAACTTAAAACGAAGCAAACACAGAAAATTCATGCAATTTGATAATCGTATGAGTCTGTCCAATAATCATGATACTCAGAATCTCCGTCATGCCAGTGAGCAAGGCTACGATAATCACAGAGTCCTCAACTACGGTACATACCTCTGGAATTATGGTATTTAAAATTTTCGCATTGCCGCTAGCTTGGCAGCGAAAACCTTAAATTCCCACACCCGAGAAATACGTCCATAGTCCGACTATATGTCCTCACTCTGCTTGCTAGCATGACCCTAGAGGATTCTAAATCTCATAATCGAGGCGACCTAGCCCATACGACTTATCTCATAAAATATCACATCACAAGAACAAAATTTTATCCAACGATCAAAGAACAGATATAATCGAAGTTTAAGACAGTTTATAAGAAAACAATACGGAAATGAGATCGAAAGATTGGAACCTGCTATCTGCTCTGCTACTGCCTGAGTGAGCTCAACTGCCATGGCGAACGCACGCCCCCTGTTGGCCTCCTCTAGCCTGTCGCACTCTATCCTGGCCCGCCGGTCTGGCTGCACGGGCAGCACAGTCCCTCATCTGGTGATCTGGAGCTCCACAGAACAGACAAACTCCCAGCCTCAATCTACAAACCTCCCCGGTGTGCCCTATCTTCTTGCAGAAAGCACACTGGATGGCCTACCTCTGGCCCTGTCCCTGGTGCTGCTGGGCACGCGCCGGTGCCTGCTGGAACTGCAACTGAGGCTGCTGCTGCTGAAACTGCCTCTGTTGGAAATATGGGCGCTTCGCTGGCCCTGCACTCGAACTAGATCCAAGAGCGTCACTGCCTCTCTTCGACTTGAGGCCGAAGTCCTCCTCTGCAATCTGAGCCTCCATCAGGATCTGCTCGAAGGTCGCATCTCGTCGCCCAGATGTACGAGTGCGCACTGCATGAATGAGACCCCTCCTGAACTTTCGGGCCTTGCACCCCTCATCTTGGATCAAACTGGGTACAAACCTGCTCAGGCGAAAAAACTCTGCTGCGTACTCATCCACCGACGAGTTCCCCTGCACCAAACTGGCAAACTGCCCCTCCAAAGCTGACACGGCTACGTCCGGGTAGAACTTCTCCTTAAAGAGTTTCCTGAAGTCCTCCCAAGACAATCCCCTCACTGACGCACTATAACACCCAATTTTCCAAATGAGGGTAATTTTGAAATTTTGTAATTATAATTATTATTTATTGATAATTATTTCATATTATGATTTTTGGTGATTTTTAATCATTTTTAAACTATGACTTGTGATTTTAACATTTTACTATTGTTTGGTTTTAATTTCAAGGAATTTATCACCCCCCCCAGTTTTCAGAAACAGGAGTATTTTGTCATTTTACATTTTTGAATATTTTTAAAATTTATTTTATTATTTATGATATTGTTTTGGGATTATTTGAGTCGGGTTCGAATTTTAACTCAATCCGACTTGAAACGGGGACCCGGGGGTAGTTTGACTCTAGTGGGACCCACACACTAGTTAGGCATGGCCCACATGATATTAATTTTAGTCCATATGATAGAAATATTTTAGTTAGAGGTTAGACTAATTATTATGGATAAGGTTAGTGTGATTAGAGACTTTAGAATGACTAATTTAGTCCCAACCAATTAGCCCTTTCCTAATACTCATAGAATAGGTTAGTGGGGGCATTTTGGACCTTACCATAATAGGACAAATAGCCCATATGGCTAGCCACTTTGGGAGAGGATAGGCTCAAGTTTATTTCATTATTCTCATCCACACTCTCTCTCTTGTTCTCCCCCAAATTCCTAGAGAGCAATACCTAGCAATTTCTCCACCAAATCCTTCCATTTCACCACCAAATCTTCTTCTTTCCTTCTCCATTCTAGCCAAGGAGGAAGCTACGCAAGTTTGGGAGGATTCGGAGCTCGTTCGTGTCCTTTTGGAATCTCTACGTGTCGGTGTCGCTCCGGGAAGGCTTTTCTTCGATTCGATCTACCGGGAGGTATAAATCCCCTCTACTTTTCATTTTCTCATGCATATATGTCTATTTTGAACCCATAGGAATGACCCCCATGGTTGTATCACCATTTGTGTCCATTTCGTGTCCATTTGGAAGTCATAGGAGTATCCTTTGTGTTGTGGTTGTGTCCATGTGGGAAAATCCCAAATTTGGACACACTATGTGTTGTTGTTATGTATGAATGAATTATTACATGTTTAATCTCATATTTTTGTATTGAGATGTGTTCTATAATGTCTCATATATATATATTAGTGTAGAGAGTGAGTTCTTGATATATTATGTTATATATTTGTGTTCTTTTGTCTCAAACTACCCAAATCCGTCATGATTTTTATCCACGTTTTTAATTTCAGCCCTAACTTAGAAATGTCATAACTTCTAGCTCAAAGCTCAGTTTAATCTCTCGTTTTTTTTTAAAAGAAGCGTATTGAAGTTAGCTTTCCAAAAACATATATTAGTAGGCCTAATTCGTTTTATAACTTTCTGGAGAATTATTTGAGTGTCAGCTGTACGAAAGACAAATGCGTTCTCGGTGTTTTTGCGATTTCGGGAGTTTCCGGAAACGAAAATGCAATCCATTTGAAGTTTCGGAAAGCTAACACATAGATCTATAACATACTTTAATCCTAGATTTTAATTCATGCTGAGATGGTACAGTATTGATTATTAGTAGGAGTTACTATTCGGCATATGCATTTTGTGCACCCTTGTGTGTAATATAATATTCTATTTGATTTTAACCCATGTTAATGTATATACATTATGTAATTAAATAGAGAATGCAAACATGAGTAAATGGTTAAATAAATGATGTATGAGGTGTAAGTATCCTATCTAATGTAAGCATGCATAAGTATGGCTTGTAATGAATATGTAGGTTCCATAGTATGTAATATATGTAAGCAATGCATAAATGCATGAATGAAAGAATGATATACAATGCATGCATGAAAGTATATAATGAATGCTAGATATAAATGCAAGGTATATATGTAATGATAGATATGAATGCATAATGTATAAATATTGTAAATGTAATATCAGATTTTATATGTAGACATAGAACCAATGCATGAGCTGTATGCATATGGGATGTTGGCTTAATGGCAGATTTCAGATAACATGGTTCATTTTATGTGGTTAGTTACACCAGTTTATGGGATAGCTCACTTTAGTTTATATGTAAATATGGAACTAAACTGAGAATGAACTTCACCCTCTGCACAAGGACACCCCACTCTATATCAACCACCATGCCATGTAACCCTTCTCTAAATGATTGCTATAATATATATAGATTTATGTAAAGTATAGATGCATGTTAGTTATAACTTAAATAGTCTCTACTCTAATGTATATAGATGTATACTTGTAGCCATGCATGTTAAGTATAAATACATGTGTAATGAAGATGAGTTAGTTTTGTGCCATGTGTAGTGTAAACTCATAACTAGTGATGTTTTCTCTTTTCATGTACACATCCATGTTCACACACACACATAGCTTACATGTTAGTTCCTTCCTCTCTTTATATATATATATATATATATATATATATATATATATATATATATATATATATATATATAATGTTGATGAATAACATATATGAATGTGCCTTGATGTGTGGCTTGTGTTTGGCTAATATAGCCTTGTGATTGGTGTGTGATTGCTAGACTAGGCTTGGTTAGGCCTAGTGAGACTTATTAGACTTGTTGGGCTAGGACTTGACCTAGTTGACCTAGTTTGACTAGTCTAGTTGACTAGAGTTGACCGAGAGTTGACTTTGGTCTAGTTTTACCTAGACAGCATGCAGATGCATTGTACATTTCATATATCACCCTCTGTATACATCTTGACTTGTGTTGCTCTAACTAGGAGTCAGGTACCTCATCTCGGACAGTACATTTACTTCAGACATTCAGATACGAGGCGAGTACATTCTCTGACCGTTTCATACTTGTCTGGATTTATATTCTTGCTCTAGATTACTGTACTTGATGCTGACACGATCATTATCACGGATTGGTACTATACGGATTTTCTTCTGAGATGTTATCTCCTTGTATTCACTAAATATATAATGTGATGTACGTTTCACTTACATATTGTATTTATTGAATACCCTTATCATTGTACACTCATTGTGCATATTGTACTCTCATTATCACATTGAGCCATTGTACAAGCCATTGTACAAGCTATTGTATAAGGTAACGTAACTGAATTGGATCCTTGTGTATTGATTGGGGAGGGAGAGTAGAAGTGGTTATGTGATCAATCCTATTGTATAAGAAATTGTATATGTCTATTGTACACTCACGTACAAAGGAGTCCCATTTTATTGTACAACCTAACCCGTTTACATAACCATATTGTACTCTAAATCACAGTAGGCTTACAGTTCTTACTTATCATATATAGATATTTTCCATTATCAAATCTCTGCTGTTTTCATATACATTCTTCTTTCAGCATTTCATGTACCTTACTCTATTGCATGCTTTATATTTTCCAACATGATATGAACTGCGTGAGATGTTTTGTGCTCGCTCCCGTCCTGACTGGACCTGTTGAAAATTTTACAGAGGATGATGAGGAACCCTGTACCCTTACTTGGAGCTTGCCTAGTTGACACTCGCGACCTGGACCCCTGGGGAGGTTCAGGCAGCTGCTCAGGATGATACCTTGTATAGTGTAGATAGCTTAGACTGTTCCTTCTTTTCATGCTTAGCTATTGTCTTTATATTCAGAGTTGTATATTTTAGAGTTGATGAGACTTCTATTTCTTTTCTGTTGTACCTCAGTTGAGGATTTCTTATCTATTTCATCGTGCTATATTCTTCCTTAGATTGTGATTGAGTTGTACCTCTGTGTTGGCCTCCTTATGGAGAGTATTCATATTATGCTAGTTATAGTTCATGACCTAGAACAGCGTTCTACCGCCGACACTACGGCGTAGGCTGGGCGTTGTTACGTTCTCGTACCCTCACAGTGGGTGCGGGTCGTGACACATTTTTAGTGGTGGCCCATGCAGGTCGAGTTTATGTAGTGGTATTCGAACTAGAGTATCACTACAGCCTGCAGTAGGATTAGGATATTTTTGGGGTACTCAATCACATTAGGAAAAACTCTTAATCAGATTCCTTTTATCCAATTGCTGCTTATTGATTTCCCTTGAATATAAACTGTCCTTCCTTGATTTTTCGCTTCATTCTCAGTAATTGCTTCTTATTTTGTTCTGTCTTCATGATGGTTATGAAGACACGATCTCATCGCTTCGGTTCGGGGGATACTATCGAGAGGCTGGCCATCTCTCGTCCTGTTCATCAGGGCCTCGAGACCGCAGCTTCTGTTGTGCCGACTCAGGTTGGCGTTTCTGCTACATTGGAGGTGCACCTCTATCTGTACAGAGATTTTCTCTCGTCATTTCTGATTTCTCTCAGCAGCGGTGATTCATGTAGCATCAGCAGCAGACCAGAGAAAACTAGCTGGGCGAGCTATCGTCAGGACAGTCAAGGATGGGCAGACCATTGGAGATCTTGCTGCAAGTTTCGTTCTTCTCAATTCCATTCCCGCAATTGTCTTTTATAATTACCTTGAAATCGAATTCCATCTATTCCTTGTTGATTGATTAATTTTGTTATGTTACTCTTTTGTTGTGTTTATTTTTTTCTTCTGAGAAAATCATATGGGCTAGGTCGCCTAAATCATGGGATCTAGAATCCTCGATAGTCGTGTTAGTTGGCATAGTGAGAACATGTAGTCAGATTTTGGATGTATTCTCGGGTATGGGAATTTAAGGTTTTCGCCGTCGCATGCGGCAATACGAAAATTTTAAATACCATGAACCTAAGGGTACGTACCTTAGTCAAGGACTCTGTGATTATCGTAGCCTTGCTCACTAGCACGATGAAGACTCTGGACAACATGATCTAGGACAGACGCATATGATTAACAGGTTGTATCTTGAGAAGGTTTAAAAACATCATACCCTTCTGTTGTTGTAAATAACTTAGGAGTAGGAATATTTAGTTTGTAGAGCTTGTTCATAGGTAGTTCCTTCATAGTATAATGGTATGATGACTTGTAGAGTGTCTGTACCCTAGAGGTGATAGTTAGCATTGGTGTTAGAATAGTAACCCATTGCAGATAATTCTCCTGTTATTTATAATACCAACCAGTTACACATAGGATGTTAGTATGCCTTACATCCTTGATGATTATTACTACTTTCCCTTACCTTTTCCAGTGAGGCACCCATGACCAGAGCCTGCCTTTGAGTATAGTTGTAGTTTCACCTAAGACCGAGAGGTCTATTTGCATAGATAGATTGCAGATGATATTGGCATATGGGATATAGGTTAGTTGGTATCTATAGGCCATTGTTGTATAGGGTTATAAATATGTTATTTAGCCTATACTTGGTTCAGTTTTCCATTTTAGTTAAGTTTCCTTCGTGTTGAGTTCCTTTGTGTTGATCACCTTTATAGGCAGTGTGCAGACCCTTCACTAGATACCATGTCCCCTTGATTCAGACCATTCATCCTTCGCCTAGTTCTAAGCATTGTTTCAGTCCCTTATAAGTTTAGTCTGCCTTAACCCTTGGTTGATCAGTCATGTATATATATAGATGATATACTTAGGATATATGTGATGGGTTGTTGTTCTTGAGCATATATATGTGGTATTTGGTATTCATGTGCTTAGCTTGTAGGTATTTAGTTATAGGTGACTTGATAGGATTGGGAAGTTGAGAGCTAGTCTATTATAGAGTTTCTCTTTTGCTAAATTCTAGTTGCCAACACCTAAATAGCTAGCATAGGTAAAACCCTAAGAAGTTGATCAGTTGATGACCAAGTACTTGGATGTTGAGAAATTGACTAGTGATTGACCCTTGACTGACCTAGAAGGGGGTACGATCATCTTAATTTCGAGGACGAAATTTTTATAAGGTGGGTAGTATTGTAACACCCAGTTTTCCAAATGAGGGTAATTTTGAAATTTTATAATTATAATTATTATTTATTGATAATTATTTTATATTATGATTTTTGGTGATTTTCAATCATTTTTAAACTATGACTTGTGATTTTAACATTTTACTATTGTTTGGTTTTAATTTCGAGGAATTTGTCACCCCCCAATTTTCAGAAACAAGAGTATTTTGTCATTTTACATTTTTGAATATTTTTAAAATTTATTTTATTATTTATGATATTGTTTTGGGGTTATTTGAGTCGGGTTCGAATTTCAACTCAATCCGACTTAAAACGGGGACCCGGGGGTAGTTTGACTCTAATGGGACCCACACACTAGTTAGGCATGGCCCACATGATATTAATTTTAGTCCACATGATAGAAATATTTTAGTTAGAGGTTAGACTAATTATTATGGATAAGGTTAGTGTGATTAGAGACTTTAGAATGACTAATTTAGTCCCAACCAATTAGCCCTTTCCTAATACTCATAGAATAGGTTAGTGGGGGCATTTTGGACCTTACCATAATAGGACAAATAGCCCATATGGCCAGCCACTTTGGGAGAGGATAGGCTCAAGTTTATTTTATTATTCTCATCCACACTCTCTCTCTTGTTCTTCCCCAAATTCCTAGAGAGCAATCCCTAGCAATTTCTCCACCAAATCCTTCCATTTCACCACCAAATCTTTTTCTTTCCTTCTCCATTCTAGCCAAGGAGGAAGCTACCCAAGTTTGGGAGGATTCGGAGCTCGTTCGTGTCCTTTTGGAATCTCTACGTGTCGGTGTCGCTCCGGGAAGGCTTTTCTTCGATTCGATCTACCGGGAGGTATAAATCTCCTCTCCTTTTCATTTTCTCATGAATATATGTCTATTCTAAACCCATAGAAATGACCCCCATGGTTGTATCACCATTTGTGTCCATTTCGTGTCCATTTGGAAGTCATAGGAGTGTCCTTTGTGTTGTGGTTATGTCCATGTGGGAAAATTCCAAATTTGGACACACTATGTGTTGTTGTTATGTATGAATGAATTATTACATGTTTAATCTCATATTTTTGTATTGAGATGTGTTCTATAATGTCTCATATATATATATTAGTGTAGAGAGTGAGTTCTTGATATATTATGTTATATATTTGTGTTCTTTTGTCTCAAACTACCCAAATCCGTCATGATTTTTATCCACGTTTTTAATTTCAGCCCTAACTTAGAAATGTCATAACTTCTAGCTCCAAGCTCGGTTTAATCTCTTATTTTTTTAAATGAAGCATATTGAAGTTAGCTTTCCAAAAACATGTATTAATAGGCCTAATTCGTTCTGTAACTTTCTGGAGAATTATTTGAGTGTCAGCTGTACGAAAGACAAATGCGTTCTCGGTGTTTTCGCGATTCCGGGAGTTTCCGGAAACGAAAACGCGATCCGTTTGAAGTTTCGGAAAGCTAACACATAGATCTATAACATACTTTAATTCTAGATTTTAATTCATGCTGAGATGATACAGTATTGATTATTAGTAGGAGTTACTATTCGGCATATGCATTTTGTGCACCCTTGTGTGTAATATAATATTCTATTTGATTTTAACCCATGTTAATATATATACATTATGTAATTAAATAGAGAATGCAAACATGAGTAAATGGTTAAATAAATGATGTATGATGTGTAAGTATCCTATCTAATGTAAGCATGTATAAGTATGGCTTGTAATGAATATGTAGGTTCCATAGTATGTAATACATGTAAGCAATGCATAAATGCATGAATGAAAGAATGATATACAATGCATGCATGAAAGTATATAATGAATGCTAGATATAAATGCAAGGTATATATGTAATGATAGATATGAATGCATAATGTATAAATATTGTAAATGCAATATCAGATTTTATATGTAGACATAGAACCAATGCATGCGCTGTATGCATATGGGATGTTGGCTTAATGGCAGATTTCAGATAACATGGTTCATTTTATGTGGTTAGTTACACCAGTTTATGGGATAGCTCACTTTAGTTTATATGTAAATGTGGAACTAAACTAAGAATGAACTTCACCCTCTGCACAAGGACACCCCACTCTATATCAACCACCATGCCATGTAACCCTTCTCTAAATGATTGCTATAATATATATAGATTTATGTAAAGTATAGATGCATGTTAGTTATAACTTAAATAGTCTCTACTCTAATGTATATAGATGTATACTTGTAGCCATGCATGTTAAGTATAAATACATGTGTAATGAAGATGAGTTAGTTTTGTGCCATGTGTAGTGTAAACTCATAACTAGTGATGTTTTCTCTTTTCATGTACACATCCATGTTCACACACACACATAGCTTACATGTTAGTTCCTTCCTCTCTTTTTATATATATATAAATAATGTTGATGAATAACATATATGAATGTGCCTTGATGTGTGGCTTGTGTTTGGCTTGTATAGCCTTGTGATTGGTGTGTGATTGCTAGACTAGGCTTGGTTAGGCCTAGTGAGACTTATTAGACTTGTTGGGCTAGGACTTGACCTAGTTGACCTAGTTTGACTAGTCTAGTTGACTAGAGTTGACCGAGAGTTGACTTTAGTCTAGTTTTACCTAGACAGCATACAGATGCATTGTATATTTCATATATCACCCTCTGTATACATCTTGACTTGTGTTGCTCTAACTAGGAGTCAGGTACCTCATCTCGGACAGTACATTTACTTCAGACATTCAGATACGAGGCGAGTACATTCTCTGACCGTTTCATACTTGTCTGGATTTATATTCTTGCTCTAGATTACTGTACTTGGTGCTGACATGATCATTATCACGGATTGGTACTATACGGATCTTCTTCTGAGATGTTATCTCTTTGTATTCACTAAATACATAATGTGATGTGCGTTTCACTTACATATTGTATTTATTGAATACCCTTATCATTGTACACTCATTGTGTATATTGTACTCTCATTATCACATTGAGCTATTGTACAAGCCATTGTATAAGCCATTGTACAAGCTATTGTATAAGGTAACGTAACTGAATTGGATCCTTGTGTATTGATTGGGGAGAAAGAGTAGAAGTGGTTATGTGATCAATCCTATTATATAAGAAATTGTATATGTCCATTGTACACTCACGTACAAAGGAGTCCCATTTTATTGTACAACCTAACCCGTTTACATAACCATATTGTACTCTAAATCACAGTAGGCTTACAGTTCTTACTTATCATATATAGATATTTTCCATTATCAAATCTCTGCTGTTTTTATATACATTCGTCTTTCAGCGTTTCATGTACCTTACTCTATTGCATGCTTTATATTTCCTAACATAATATGAACTGCGTGAGATGTTTTGTGCTCGCTCCCGTCCTGACTAGACCTGTTGAAAATTTTACAGAGGATGATGAGGAACCCTGTACCCTTACTTGGAGCTTGCCTAGTTGACACTCGCGACCTGGACCCCTGGGGAGGTTCAGGCAGCTGCTCAAGATGATACCTTGTATAGTGTAGATAGCTTAGACTGTTCCTTCTTTTCATGCTTAGCTATTGTCTTTATATTCAGAGTTGTATATTTTAGAGTTGATGAGACTTGTATTTCTTTTCTGTTGTACCTCAGTTGAGGATTTCTTATCTATTTCATCGTGCTACATTCTACCTTAGATTGTGATTGAGTTGTACCTCTGTGTTGGCCTCCTTATAGAGAGTATTCATATTATGCTAGTTATAGTTTATGACCTAGAACAGCGTTCTACCGGCGACACTACGGCATAGGCTGGGCGTTGTTACGTTCTCGTACCCTCACAGTAGGTGCGGGTCGTGACACGCACGTGGATCCGTGCGGTACCAAGTCAGCGCTATATCGAAGAACTGGCTCGCTACAGACGTCACCCACAGACCTCTCGGGACCTCTGCCAACTCCAGACTCCGCTGGACATCCTCTAGCCAGTCGTCCGCGTATAGGATACCCTCGGTACCCTTGAACTCCCGCAGATTCATCTTCCTGAAGTGGAGGTGTGTACCGGGCCTCCCCTGACCCTGCTGCTGTACTGGTGCTCCCTGAACTGTAGTCTGTGCACCTCTCTCCACTGCTGCCATAGCTAGCTGATGCGAGTTCTCCATGGTCTGTCGCAGCACCTCTGCCTGAAGGTGCTGTGCCTTTGCCTGTGCTCTCTGCATCTGCAACATTTACTGCAGAAGGGCCATCATCCCCTGAGTATCTGTCGGTAGCGGAGGCGGCTGTGAAAGGATATCAGGGATGACTATGGACGGTCTCGCTGCTGGAGGTGGAAGACCTCCTGAAACCGTCGCGGCTATTCCCGCCTGAAGGGCAGGGACTGAGGTGGCAGCTCCCTGAACTGCAGCTCCCTCTGCTGAAGGTGGAAGACCTCCGGGAACTGTCGCTGCTACTCCTGCCTGAAGGGCAGAAACTGAGGCCAATGCTCTCTCGACTGCTGCTCCCGTAGCCGGAGGTGGAAGACCTCCCGGATCTAACCTCTCTGGAACTGTACTGGGCCATGCTGCCTAAAAACGAGTCACCGTCATCCTGAAGATGAATTGAACCCAAGAGATCAATATGGCACATGATAAGATATTATCGAAGGAGGACAATTGAATTCAAATGCAAGAAGAGTTGTCATGGTAATCAAAAGATCAGAAATTTCCTAAAATGTGATTGAGTAACTCCTATCATACCCTAGATCCTACGTCCTAGTCGCAGGCTCGTAATTAGCACTCTAAGTCGATCACCGTTACGAGATCGCACTAATTACGACACAGACCTGCATGGGCCACCACAAAAATGTGTCACGACCCGCACCCTGAAGAGGGGCACGAGCATGTGGTTACGTCCAGCCTACGCCGCAGTATCGGCGGTAGAACGCTGTATATAGGGTCTGTAAATACTACGACTAAAACAGATAAATGTACCTGTACAGTATATACTCTCCGAATGGAGGTGACATAGCAATACAGTCTCAATCACATATATCAAACTAAGGTAGATAGTACGGAAAAGAGATATGATAGATAAAACAAGAAATGAGTCCAAGATCCACAAGTCAGAGCTATACACAAACATCCATGGTCTCAGAAAATATATAATAGATACTACAACTGACAGTGCTAGCTGGCTCGCAGGCCAGGCAAACCTAACTAACTATACTACTCAGGGTGAGCAAAATCTAGTGGCTCTACCAACAAGCCACGGTCTAAATCTAATCCATCAGACTCAACCCCATAGTAGGTCGGGCAATCAGCCTCTGAATCATCTGTAAAATTTGTCAACGGTATCCTGTCAGAAAAATGAGCAAGTACAAACACCAACAGCAGTTCCATATGAATTGATAAATTCTATAAGAGACAGTGTAATGAAATATAAGACAAAATCAACTGGAAATATATATCATGGTGTGAGTACTGAAAAGGACGACAATATGAATATATATAGGGCGACTTGGGAACTATTCGGAAAGCCGAGTTACAACCCCTAAACCAAACAAGGGCTGGGGCTGTAACCCTTCTTCCAAACAAAACTTAGTCACCACAGATAATAAATATAAAAGGTGCCTTGAATTATTAGTGCGTCATGTGATCGGCTTGGGAAAAACATGTTCAGGCTTTCCATCCGACCGGCTACAAACAAATAACAAGTGTGAAACAACAAGTGTGAAGATAAGGCCGGTCACCATGGAAAGTTATGAACAAGTAGCTATGGACAAGTGTCGAGTACAAGTGTGAAGCAACAAGTGGGCATTTTGATCACACAACCACTAATAACTCCCCATCCCCGAATAGTATAAAGGATCCGGACATAACACGTCATGACACGGGATTTAAAAGCAGGTGATCAGCCCACTCCCAAGTCCATGTCTATACAAGTACAAGTAACAAATTGAGTCATGTACCAATATACCAAGTAATCCGGGAACAACATCTCATGACAGGATCCGACATATACTAGTCCGTGAAATATCGTGTCTGGAAATCAAGTAAGACACTACGACTGAATCGGATATAGCAGATATCAAAACAATAAAAACTATCAGTGAATGTACTCGCCTGTGGTCCAGAGATGATAGGGTGAACAGACGCTCAGAGTGATCACAGACCTAAGATAAGATACTATGAGTCAAACAGGGCTAAATACTGAAGAAGGAAACTAATTCAAGTCATGAATGCAAGTCTAAGTTAAAACTAGGTTAATCTAGGTCAGACAGAGTCACACTAGGTCATACTGGCTCATACTGGGTCATACTAGGTCACTGGGAGTCATTCCAAGTCAAACTAGGTCAAACGGGGTCAACGGTTGACTTACGGTTGACTTTTAGTCAAAAAGTCAACCCTGGTCAACTCTGGTCAACTCTAGGTCAAACCTAGGTCAAACTAGTCTAATGTTGATCAACTATTGACTTTCAGTCAACTGGTCAACTCTGGTTTGGTTTCGGTCAAATCGGGTCGCTTAAAGGCTAAGTTTGACCCTCGGTTGACTTTTGTTGACTTTTGGTCAAAAAGGTCAACCGACGTCAAAACTAGTCTGTGAGCACCATATTTGATCATTACCAACCAAGGAAATCGGGTTCCAACTCTATCTTAGACTCCAAACACTAATACCCTATTCCTAGGCAAAACTAACATTACACTACCAAGGTAAATCCCGATACCTTGCCCAACCCCAAGGAAACCCCGCAAATACCCATGGTACTAACCTAGACTCCTTAGGGTAGCTAGATATCAACCTATCTAAGGTTTACCTACCGAGGAAAATAGGTATCCTAGGTATCTAGGCTATGTTAGGATACGTGGTATTGATTTACCCTATTACCTATCCTTACCCATATCATATACCCTCACCACTCTCACACTCAACCACACCACTCACTCTCACATAATACACTCACAAATATCACACTCTAAGGTTTCTCTATAGGTTTCCTATTGGTTTAGGCATAGGCCAAACTATGGTTACTAGGCACACTCACTTAGGTTTCTCACACACACACACAACTCACAAACACTCACACACACAAACTCACAATACACACACACCCACATAGCAAATATGTGGACTGATTTGTGGGAAAAATAGGACTGGTTTGGGCTACATGGCTGTCCATTTTGGACAGCCAATAGGACTGAATTTGGGACAAAAGTGGACTGCATTTGATGGGTTATTATTGGACAGGAATGGGAGCAAGGGGGACTGTTATTTGTACAGACCATAGGGTATGTGTAGGACTGAAACTTGTGACATGTAGGGGCTGTTTTGACAGTGAAAAGGATGGGGTTTGGGGCAATCATGGGCAGCAAGATGGGGGGGGTTTATGGGCTGTTCTTGACAGCAGGAAATGGGGTTTTAGGGGCTATTTTGGAGTGAGGGGACAACCAACAAGGCTTGGCTTCATGGACTGAAATAGGAGCAATAAGGGACAGCTACTTGGGTAATTTCTGGACTGTTTAGGGACAGCCACATTGTGGCTTGGTTAGGACTGAATCTTGGCCAAATGGGACAGCCATTATGAGGGTTTAAGGGCTGAAATTGTGGTGCAATGGGACAGGTTTAAGGCTGTGCAGGACAGCATGTATAGGGTGATATATGGACAGCCATATGGGGATGTTTAATGGGCTAGATGATGGACTGTTTTAGACAGTCAAAGGGATGTTTAATGCTGGGTTTGTGGTTGTTTTAGGGGACAGCCATGGGGGTGATTTGAGGGGGTGTTTTAGGACTGTCATAGGGTGGAGTGAGGACTGTCTTTCGGCCATGTTAGGACAGTTTTAGAAGGCTAAAATGGGGACAGCAAGGTCTGCTGTCAAGGGACAGCAGAGAAATGGGTATTCCCCCCTCTCCTATCACCCACAACTCTCTCATAACTCTCTCTATAACTCTCAACCTAACTCTCTAACACCCACTCTCAAACACCTTGCCTTCACACATCAAAACACATACACACACTCACTAATCCTCTCTTGGCCGACCCCTCTAGCCCCCATCCAAACACCAATCCACACAAACACATGCCATAGTATATATGTACATATATATAAACCAATATATATATATATATATATATTTTTTTTATTTATTTATATATATATATATATATATATATATATATATATATATATATATATATATATATACATAGAGATTAATATATATAAAAAAAAAAAAAAAAAAAATATATATATATATATATATATACATAGAGATTAATATATATTACCAAATATATACACATATAGATATTAGAATATAATACATTGGAAATACCTTCTCTAAATAATATAAAATCTGGAATTTAAATGTCTAATAATTAATCATACAATATATATATTAAAACAAGAGTCCAATAGGAATTTTTCCACTTGGACACAAACCTACACATAGGACACTCCTAAAAGTCTCCAAAAGGACACGAAACGGACACAAATGGAGACACAACCATGGGGGTTATTCCTATGGGTCAAAAATAATCCTATATGCATGTTAGGGTGATTAGAGGAGAGATTATACCTTCCGGGAGAGAGATTCAAAGGAAAAAGCTTTCTGACTCGACACCGACACGTAGAGATTCCAAAAAGGATACGAACGAGCTCCGAATCCTCTCAAACTTGGGGAGCTCCTTCCTTGGCTTGAATGGAGAAGGAAGGATGAAGATTTGGTGAAGAAATGGAAGGATTTGGTGATGGTTTGATTAGGGAATGCTCTCTAAAAAAATGGGGAAGAACAAGAGAGAGAAATGAAAGGGAAAATAATAAAGTGACTTGTGCCTATCCATGCCAAAAGTGGCCAGCCATAATGGTGGGTTTTGTCCTATTAGGAAAGGTCAAAAAGTCCCCTACACTAATCTATTAGTTAATACATGGAAGGGCTTCTAAGTCGGGGGTAGTTTAGTCATTCCTAAAACCACTAATCCAAATTAATCCTAACCAAAATAATTAGCCTAGTCACTAACTAAAATATCTAACATGTGGGCCATGGCTAACTAGTGTGTGGGCCCACTAAGGTCAACACTACCCCGGATCCCCGATACAAGTCAGAATGAGCTGAAATTCGAACCCGACTCAAATAACCCCAAAATATTACAGTAAATAAATAAATAATTCCAAAATAATTTAAAAATGAAAAATGACAAAAATATCCCTGTTTCTGGAAACTGGAGGTGACAGATAGGGTTAGCTCTAACTAAATTAGAGATGACAACCTATCATTCCACCTAAGAAAATGAACTGGGAATAGTTGAAGGGTTAGTGGCAAATTGTATATGTAGAGAATGAGGGTGAGGCATCATAATCTAGAAATTTGAGAAAGAGAATCGAGTATGGGATGGCATGGAACATGTAGCTAACATGGGGGTATCTGTATACGAGAGTATGTAGGTGTTTATTTGAGTGTGAGGATGTCCTCACCATATCTGAGAGAGGAGGGTGCCCTGTATCAGATTACAATTGATATTTGTATCAATTGTACAGAGATAGGAGAAGAAAAGGTATTTCTAGAATAGATAGGCATGATATGGGAGCATGACATATAGGGGGTGTCTTCTATTGCATTGCAGTAAAGTCTTAGACTGATATTGCATCAGTCCATGGGGATTGACTTGGGTTTAGTATAGATACATGGGATTAGGAAATGTTGGGATGTTTTAGCATCAGTCATTGACTGATGGGGTGTCGAATATAGAGGATTTAGTCCAGTGGGACTGAACTTAGATTGAATGAAGAGGGTCGGGAAGCAGCAGAAGAGTAGGGGAGTTGTTTGAAGTAAAATAGGATGTACAAGGGACAGGGAGAGGTGAAGTCCAGTTTAGTTTCAACTGAACTTGGAGTAAAGTGCAAGGAAGGGGGTTCATTGAATTGAACAGTCCAGACCTTGACTGGACTAGAGTGTCAGATAGAGGTTTATGTGTATGAATCTGTATAGATGTAAGTATACATGTACTATTTATATATAATTTATAGCATAGTGTAATATATATGCTGCCATATAGGCTCTTTATATGAGATAGACGTGATGTTCAGTAGGAGATGGTTGCAAGGATTAGAGAATAGGAGTTTGGTATCACAGTCTTAAGAAACTGAGTTTTGAGATCAGTTTAAACTGATGTTTGTGACAGTCTTGGACTGAATGGAGGGTCTAATAGGGAATTAGATAACTGAGTCACATGAACCTGGGGTTGGGGGAAATGGATCAAGAACATGATGGGGTGTTCAGTCCATGGACTGAACTTTTGCATCAGTTGCAAAACTGATATTTTATATCAGTCTTAGACTGATCTGCTAGAATAAGGGTTATTGATGTTTCATTTAGTATGGGTAAGTATAGCTCCTACTACATATATATATATATATATATATATATATATAATATATATATATATATATATATATATATATATATATATATATATATGGGATAAGTAATGTAATACTAGGTATTATGCCTTTCCATAAATAGGTAATGTAAAGGATCAACAAAGGGTATTACCTATAGGTAATGCACTAACATTAGGATAATAGTATAAGGTATCCTAACCTAGTATTAGCTGTTTGATTAATATCTTTAAGATACAAACCTAATAACTTAGATATAGGCTAATACAACCTAGAAATGACTAATTGGAATAGTTTGACCTAGATTTGACTTGGGTTGACCATTTGACTTAGTTTGACCAAATGACCTAGAATTTGACTAGTATGACTTGTTTTCACATCCAAACATGATTTTGATACAACATTCCACATTTAGGTCTTTGAGACGCCGTATCGGACGTCGTTGATACTTCATACTAGTTTGTAGGTGAGTACATTCTCTGATAATTTTTCATTTATGATATTTACTATATTTCTTGTATTTAGTGTAGATGTACTTGTTTCTTGACACATTGGTCATACGGATTGGTATTTATGGATTCCGTCATGAGATGTTATTCCTTGTTTACCTTGGTGTATCTTGTGCAAGCACCGTTGTAGTTCTTATGCAATATATGGACAACGATTCTCGAGAAGACTTGCTACCTTCTCTTAAAATCCTGTGTCATAACATGTCATGGTTGGATCCACTCTACCAGTCGCGAGAGGGAGAATATTAGTCTAGATATGTGGTCAACGCCTACCTTGTGCATTGTGTAGTGAGTGTTAATCATACACTTCACGTATGATTAACCAGGCCAATAGACCTTGTGCAAGTTCCCAAGTCGGCCACATATCAAAGCTAATATTCACTCACATAGATAGATGATTCTTGACTCTATACATAATATGATCTGTTCCTCTTGCTCTTGCTCTAGTTTACTGCTTTACCTTTTCTATGCTACTTTTATGTACCTTCTATTTGCTCTTGTATATTCTCTCTATTAACTGTTTCATAGCACTTGTCATTTACTAGGAACTGTTGTTGGAGATGTGCTCTTTCTATCCTGACTAGATATATTTTTCAGATGACGACGAGGACGAGTGTACCACCTACTATATGGTCCTCATGACGTAGTAGGCACAGACCAGAAGACCCTAGTCCAGCAGGGGTTAGTTCCAGCTGAGGAGGCTCTAGCAGTGGCTCAGTTAAACTAGGATTTAACTGGACTCTGTCTCCAGTTACTCTATATGCCTGTTATTATTATTTCAGACTTGTATAACTATATTATGACTCACTCTGGATTTGTGTTAGATACTTTACACTCTGAGTTTATATCTCTATCTCTATCTTTTATCGTGCCACATATTCATCTTGTTAGACTTATAATTGAGGTTTATATATCATTGTTATCCTCCGTTCGGAGATGAGCTGCAACGACAGGTTATTATATTGTTGTTAGATAGAAGACCTATACAACGTTCTACCGCCGATTCTGCGGCGTAGGCTGGGCGCTGTTACGCATTCGTGCCCTTATATCGGGTGCGGATCATGACACATTTTTAGTGGTGGCCCATGCAGGTCGAGATTCGCATTGGTGCGATGTCATTGTAGTACAACGACTTAGTTATACTACTGCGAGCCTGCGACCGTATATAGGAAATAAGGTATTAGAATGAGAGGATACTCAATCACAGTTAGAACTCCTTGAGAGATTCCTGGGACGACCCTCGAGAATCTTATTTTTAACTCCAATTCGAAATCCATTTCTCTTGTTTCTGTTCACCCTTGCTCCTTGTTATTGAATTTGATTTTGATGGTTCATTGTTGATTTTGATTTTCATATCGAGATAAATTTTATGGCCTAAGTTACGCTATCTTCTGATAACATATGTTGACGAGGACAACAATAACGATAAAATGTGTACTTGGTTATGGAGCCTGGAGTTTATCGCAGCCATATTAGCCTGCGTGGCAGAAATCTAGAGACCTGACTTTGGATGTATATATCTTTATTATAAAATTTAGAACTCCTCGCAGCTATACTAGTCGGCTTAGCGAGGAGTCTAGACGACATGATTATAGAGGTGCATACCCTAGTTATGGAATCTATCTTTTATCGCAGCCTTGCTTTCTGGCATTGGCGAGGATTCTGAGTATCATGATTTTGGACAGACGTGTATGATTATCAAATTATATCATGAAAAGGTTCTTAACATATCATCTCTATCATTCACTTCTATTATTATAGATTTTGTTCCATCTTCAATTAACTTATAAGTAGGAATACTTTCAGTTCCTTTAGCCCAATTCCTTGTAGAGCTTCACTTCATTATAGTTTCTTCATAGTGTAATGGTTTGGTGACTTGCAATTTTTTGTGTGTTCTTGAGTGTTAGTATTAATTGTTTAGAGTATGGTTAGGAAGTATTGTATATATATTTTGATAACTAATTATAGATGAGAGCCCTAGAGTGATTAATAAGTGTTAGGGTGTGAGTTGCACCAGGTACCAGAATAGGAGGAATACCCTAGTAGCAAGAGCCGGAGTATTTTAAGTATTATAGAGGTTTAGGCACCAACATTTTAGTGACTAGTTGGAGGAGAGACATAAGTAACCTAGTATGAAAGCGTCATCCAAGTACAATATAGATGAGTTAGTGCCTTAAGTAGACAGTATCAAGACTAGAATAGGCACCATAGAGAGTATTCTAGATAGATGAGTGTATCAATAGAGTGCAAGATTGCGGTGTATACCAGTGTTCATCATAAGGAGAATGGTTAAGCAGTATTAGGTGATAGAGGAACTGAGACAGACAATAGAAGATAGTATCGTGAATAGTATGTGCCAGTGAGTTAAGTATGCCCGTGGCCTGAAACCATAGTATACCGATAGTATTATAACTAGTAGTTTATTGTACAGAGTTTTTTATTATGATAATTATCAGTTTTTATTATTATGTTGAATGATAATCTGTCTTACAACTCTTTGATAATTTCTTGTTTTCCATCTATCTTTCCAGTATGGCACCCATTACTAGAGCCCGTCGTTTGAGAGCAGCTACAGTTCTGGACATGGCTGAGAGCGTGCTTCCACCTCCTATTGCTCAGGAGGCAGTAACCCCTCCGGTTGACTAGGGGGTAGTGGTACCTTCTACCGTTAAGGAAATGGTAGCAGCCTCACTATAGAGTCTTCCTCTACCTTTTGCCTTTTAGGAGGTGGCTGCATCTTCGTCTGAGATCGAGAGTCTTCCATCGCCTCCTCCTCTGCCTCCTAGAGTGGTACCCCATACCATATTCTCAGGAGGTTTGTCACCTGATGTAACTCAGATATTTGGACTTCTCTGGAATGTGTTGGAGACACAAAGAGTTCAGATCGAGATCCTGAGGGAGCAGAACAAAAGGATACAACAGTTGTGGGACCTAGTGAATTCACAAAGAAGGGATCCTAGTTCCAAGAGAGTGAGGAGCAGTATCCACCAAGGGCCTCAGGAGTACCCAGACCTTCAGCCTATGCCATCATTTCCAGTTCGGATTCATGCGTAGGAGAGGCCAGTTGAGCGAGTGCCTACCTGTGCTTACTGCAAGAAGCTTGGGCATGTATGGTCCGACTGTAGGAAGAGGAAAGGGTTGTGCTTGTTTTGTGGGTCAGCTGCACACATGATGCGAGACTGTCCCCTTTGCACCTATCCTAGTCGAAGCCCCACCTCTAGGAGGGAGTTCCAGTCACCATACCCAGTTGGAGGTGAGTAATTAACATAGATTTTGTATGTCTTTTGAGATAAGTTGATGATGCACCACACCTTTGTTTGTGTCCTTCTTAGTACTTTATGAATTGTCTGGTTCCATAGTGTGATTAGTGTAGTTAGATGAGACCCCAAATTGATATTACATGTCATGACCAATAATATCATAACCATGTATGTTGTTTCCTTCAATAGGATTATATGGCTTAGGTAAGGTTTTCTTGGACCATGATTGTTGGGGGGGCATGACCTTAAGAGGAGTACAACCAACTTAAATTTCAAGATGTTATTCCTTGTTTACCTTGGTATATCATGTGCAAGCCCCGTTGTAGTTCTTGTACAATATATGGATACCGATTCTAGAGAAGACTTGCTACCTTCTCTTAGAATCTCGTGTCATAACGTGTCATAGTTGGATCCACTCTACTAGTCAGGGGAGGGAGAATATTAGTCTAGATATATGGTCAACACCCACCTTGTGCATTGTGTAAATCCTTGTGAGTGTTAATCATACACTTCACGTATGATTAACCAGGCTAGTAGACCTTATACAAGTTCCCAAGTCGGCCACATATCAAAGCTAATAGTCACTCACATAGATAGATGAATCTTGACTCTGTACATGATATGATCTGTTCCTCTTGCTCTTGCTCAAGTTTACTGCTTTACCCTTGCCATGCTACTTTCATGTACCTTCTATTTGCTCTTGTATATTCTCTCTATTTACTGTTTCATAGCACTTGTCATTTACTGGAAACTGTTGTTGGAGATGTGCTCATTCTATCCTGACTGGAAGTGGGTACTATGGTCCTCATGATGTAGTAGGCATAGACCAAGAGACCCTAGTCCAGCAGGGGATAGTTCCAGCTGAGGAGGCTCTAGCAGTGTGTCACGACCCGCACCCAGCGTAGGGGCACGAGAAGTGGGTACGTCCAGCCTACGCCACAGTATCGACGGTGGAACGCTGTCCTACGTCATATACATCTAACAATTATAAGGTACCTGTATAATACATACGCTCCGAATGGAGGACAATATAGAAATGTACAAGTCAATCAAAGCTAAGCTAGAAAATACGATAAGATAGATAGATATGAAAGTCGCCAAAAGAAATACAATAGAATAAGAATTCTAAGAGTCTAAAATAGTATCTCCACAACATCCAGAATAAAAAAATCCTAAATAAGTACATAATGTATCCAAAATAAGACAAGACAATAAAGTAAGATAACTAGTCTAGCTAACTATCCTAGACTACTGGGGTAATGTCCTCTGCAAGGGCTGGGTCCTCCTGGGAGTCCAGCTCGCATGTGTCATCTAGGCCTGCTCCATAGTATGTAGGACAGAACTCCTTAATGTCATCTGTAATATTTCAACAGGTCCAGTCAGGACAGGAACGAGCACAATACATCTCACACAGTTCATAATATGACAGGAAATGTAAATATGCTATAGAGTAAGATACATGAAACGCTGAAGAATATATACGAAGTAAAAGAGATGATTGTAAAGAAATATCTACTATAAGTAAAGAACTAATAGTGGCTAGTGATGTAGAGTACAAGATAAACATATGAACGGCTTGAATTTGCACATGATTATTCTAAGAGTTTGCACATGATTACACTACTTTAGAATTGTTCACATGACCATTTATACTCTCCCGTACCCCAATCAATACACAAGGATCCAGACAAGTTATGTTATTGTACATGATTTCATATGGGAGCCCATAAATGAGTGCACATGAAGTATACATGAGGGGCTCTGTGAACATGAGAATACATGAATCACAAGAGTGCACATGAATGGTGAAAGTACTGGAGCAGATGATGAAAGTGAAACGCACATGACATGACGTAACTCGATGCTCCCAAGGGGGATAACATATCATGAAAAGATCCATATAGTACCAATCCGTGTTAACAACATGACAGCATCAAGTAAAGTAATCTAGAGCATAAATATAAATCCTATCAAGTATGAAACGGTCAGAGAATGTACTCGCCTGGTATCATGAGTATCCGATGAGTATATATGTCCAGACAGAGTAGATGAGTCCTATTTAGAGCAACACAGGTCACAACATGTCAAGAATGGTAATATTAAACTTTATAATACATTCTATATGAATTCTAGGTCATTTTCGACTAAAGTCAACTCTTGGTCAACTCTAGTCAACTTCACTAGTCAAACAAGGTCAACTAGGCCAATCCTAGTCCAATCAAGTCTTACTAAGCCTAACCAAGCCTAGGCTAGCACTCAAACACAATCAAAGCCCTAACAAGTTATCACACACAAATACAAACTATGCATATTCATCCTTATATAATATATACATAGGTATTCATATAGGCTAGTTCCTAATACACAAGCAAGGCACAAACTTGGTACACATATATGTAAGTAGGGGGGAATGAGTGTGTGTGTATTAGGTTACCTACAAGGGTTAAGGATACATGGTGTCAAGGGGTGTATGCGAATATGAGTTTATGGGTGTGTCTCACATGTATGAGTGTGTGTGTGTAAGGGTACTTGTGTGACAGTGCTTAGGGTGTGTGTGTACCATTGTTAGTGAGATGAGGGTGTGTGTGTACAGTTTTATAGTGTGATAGGGTGTGTATGTGTGTGTCAGTTGTGAGGGTGATAGGATGTGTGTGTGTGTGTGTGTGTCAGTTCCTGAGGACAGTGAGCTAGGGAGTGTGTGTGTTTGATTACATAGTGTGTGAGTGTTGTGAACAGTTATATGGTATTCTTGGGTTTCAGTCAAAGCAACATTACTATGTGTGTGTGTGTGTATAGGTAGATGAGAGTGATAGTGAGGGTGTGAAATCAGGTTATGAGTGTATCAGTGAGTGTGTGTAGTATCATGTACATTAGTGTATAGTGTGTTCCCAGGTTTATGTGAAATCTGGTCCTGTGTGTACAGTAGTGATGGGTTAAAAACTCAGGAAAAAATACTATGTAATCCCTCATTCTAGTTCAACACACATATATATGCATAACCCTCATATCAAAAACCTGAAACCTGTAGCAGTTAAACCTATGTATCCTCATTCACATAGCAATCGAGCTCCACATTGAACCCCAACACAAAATCATATAATCAGAGATGATATCACACATATATAACATTTAAATTATATTTGAAATCAATTAAAATACATTCGAAATCTCAGGAACAACTGGTCACTGTACACGTATCAATAAAAATAGGGAAAAACCCAAATCTGACACAAAATCAAATAGAAATCCTAAATTAATGGTTGGTAATCACTCGTGCATATCTCTTGGTGTCCCACGAGTCGTATGGTGTCTACACAACAGGACACGATGTGTCCAGACACTCATGAACACTCGCCAACACACGGCCACTGCACAGGCTCGTGCGACGAGTCTACGAGCTTGTAGACACGACACGACTCATGTGGAGTCACGCACGTGGTTATGTCCACGTGTTGCCCACATATAGGGCTACACTCACCACATGACACTTTGTGTCCATGGCGTGCCTACGCTCTGTACGACACGCGTATCAGAGCCTAGACACAGCTACTGCACAGTGTTCATAAAATCAGTGCACTCACAAATACGATGCCGATATGACAAAACTCGACACGCCACTTAGGGTCTGATGTGTCAGTCACTGCCCCAAGATACTCACCAAGTGTCACGTGTCCAAGTGACATAGACACAGAGATCTCGCGATCGGGTAGCAGGATGCCTGCATTATCTGTGCGGCGTGTCCAGCCCCTCATTCGACATGACACAGACACGAAAATTAGTTCAGTCAAATACGAAATAAAACCACACCTATAGGCCTAAAAATCAGTTCAAATACATTTTAAAAATAACAATAAAAATTCTATTGTGGTATTTCATCGAACACCTAAAAGCCTACACTGACATATGTCCGATACGGACACCAAATCAACACAAATTTCCACCAAACTTTTTCTACAGCCAGGGGACACCTAGATGGATGCATCTATGGAATTAAATTAGGATTTTAGGGTAATTTGTAGAGATTACCTATAGAGAGCCAATCTATAAGAAAAAGCCCCAAATAGTGAAGTCTCCTTCCTCAAGCTATGTCCCAATGAGCTCCCCTCCTTGCAAGCTAGCCTCCTTCTTCCTCTACTCCAGATTTGGAATCAAGTGCAAAAGATTGGGATCAATTTGGTGGAGGAATGACGAAGGGAAAAGAAATTAGGGTTTCCTAAAGGGAAATTTTTAAAAGAGGCAAGTGGTTATGAAGAGACATTATATAGGCTAAATTTAGGTTTAATTTGGGCTGTGGTGGCCGGCCATGTAGGGGATTAGGGTTAGGGTTACATGTAAATGGGCTTTGAGCCAAGTTCAAAATTTAGCTAGGTCAACCCCTTAGCCATAAGTCCAATTACAAAAACTCTCCCAATCCGCTCATGAACCCTAGCCACACTCAAGTCAACCAAGACCAACTTAAGTCACATTAGGGTCCCACACCATGCTAACTAAGTCACTAAAGTCAAAGTCAAACTCTAGGCTAGTCTCTAAAGTCACAACTGGCAAAAGTTAAAAATCATAATACCAATACAATAAATAATAAAATAATTCACAAAAACCAAAATGACCAAATTATCCTCAAGACTAAAATGTGGTAGTGACAAATCTACCCTCCTTAAAAGAATTTCGTCCTCAAAATTGAAAGGCAAAACTGAATTGATAAGAAGGATAGACAATCATACCTTAAGGTCCAAAAAGATATGGGTATCGCTCGCGCATCTCATCCTCCCGCTCCCAGGTAGACTCTCCTGGAGAATGATGCCTCCATACGACGCGAACCAAGGGTATCACCTAGTTTTTCAGAACCTTCTCTCGTCGATCCAGAATCTTCATAGGCTGCTCTGGATAGCTAAGAGTAGGTCCCACCTCAATCTCTGAGTGATTGAGTACATGGCTAGGATCTGCCACATACCGTCTCAGCTACGACACATGGAATACGTTATGTACTCCCACTAGTGCAGGTGGCAAGTCTAGCCTGTAAGCTACGTCACCGACTCTTCTGCTGATCACGAAACGTCCAATGAAGCGCGGGCTAAGCTTCCCACCTCCGCAAAAATATATCATACCACGTGTTGGAGATATCCTCAAGAAAACTAGATCTCCAACCTAATCATAAACAAGGTCTCAATTACTAATATATTCAAACATGATCAAACAAAATCATAAACAAAATAACTCCTAATTCTAATCCTATCTCTAAACTGTACCTCAAACTCCAAAGGTCTGCGGTGGCTATCGGCCAGTGCCGATGTCTGTCCTACGCCACGCGAATCTGATCTCTGATGAGCTTTACCTTCTCGGCTGCATCTACAACCATCTCAGGTCCCAATAAAGCTCGCTCTCCAACATCATCCCAAGACAAGGGTGTAAGACATCTGCGCCCGTACAGTACCTCGAATGGTGACATCTCAATGCTGGCCTGAAAGCTGTTATTGTATGTAAACTCTACTAAGTGCAGGTGATCCTCCCAGGATCCTCCAAAATCGAAAACACAAGTTCGTAGCATGTCCTCGAGTGTCTAGATAGTCCTCTCTGACTGTCCGTCCGTCTGAGGATGGTATGCAGTACTAAACTTGAGATGAGTACCCAAACTAGTCTACAGACTCCACCAGAAATAGAAAGTAAAGCGACTATCCCGATCCGAGAAAATGCTTATCGGAACTCCATGAATCCTGATAATCTGTCGTATATACATCTCTGCTGACGTACCCACTTTAAATGGCAAAAAATGGGCCGATTTGGTCAACCTGTCTACGATGACCCAACTTGCGTCTTTTCGTCCTGGTGTACGCGGCAATCCAGAAATAAAGTATATCGTGATGTACTTTCACTTCCACTCTGAAATGGGCAATGGCTGCAACAAACCTCCTAGCCTCTGCCTCTCTGCCTTGACCTGCTGACAGACTAAATATCTGGCTACAAAGCGAGCTACCTCCCGCTTCATCCCATACCACCAGACGTGCTCCTTCAGATCCCTATACATCTTGTTGTCACTTGGATGTATAGAGTACTGAGATCGGTGGGCCTCCTACATGACCTGCTCCCGGAGCTCTCTATTGGGTACACACAGTCTGGAACCATGGCTCAATGTGCCATCCTCTGCAAGAGTAAACTCATCATCCACCAACCCTGCTCGAACCTGCTCTCGGATACACCGCAGTGCAACATCCTCGAACTGTGTCGACTTGATCCTCTCCATCAGGTTTGACTGAATCTGAAGGCCCCATATCTGTATTTGAACTCCTGGCACAACTACCTCGATCCCCAGGTGTTTGCCATGAAATATAAAAGAGCAGAACAGTTTTATGGGAGGACTGGACTTTTACTTCACGTTACAAACTCGCTTGTACAAAGAAAGCCTAAGGACGAAAACCAAGGTACATCAATCTAAGTACAATTGTTTATTTTTCATTCTGGGGGGTGACAATAGAGGCTCGGGAAAGCGACGGCAGCTCTGCCTTACTCCTTGGACGATCAGACGAAGCCTTGGCTCCTGTGACGAGATGCTTGGCGTTGATGAAGAAATGCTCTTCTTGCTCTCCTCGTATTGCTCGTCTGGCTTCTCTCTCTCTGGATTGATCTCTGTAGATTTTTCTCTCTGATTATTCGGAGAGCGTCTCTCTGTATGTGCGTATATCTCTCTGTGTAAGTATCTCTTGCAAGGGAATGGCACCCTGCTATTTATAATAGTGGGGAGCATCATTAGGGTTTGCAATAATTGCCTATTCTCAAAGTGGCGGTGGCCCGATAAGTGATCAATCTGGGCCATTAATCTTAAGCGTGAAGGATCTGGGCCATTAATGAGGATTATGCCAAATCATGTCAGTCATTAATGTTGATTGCAATAAATTCCCATCATGATGATTTGCTGATATCCGTAAATCTAAATGAATCAATTTAATTCATTCTCTTGCCACGTGTCCCAAATCATTGGGATCTGACCCAAAATTTGATTATCTTTAGGACACGTGACCTGTCATCATTGTTGAGCCGTATGGGGAGCATTCATATTTGGGCCGCATGAAGGTCGTCATGACCGAGCCACATGAAAAACTTCGTAACTGAGCCGCATGAATGGTCTCTATACTCGAACCGCATGAAGGTTGTCATGACCGAGCCGCATGAATATGTTCATGACCGAGCCGCATGAATAGTCTCTATACTCGAACCGCATGAAGGGTGTCATAATCGAGCCGCATGAATATGTTCATGACCGAGCCGCATGGGGGTCTTCATGGCCGAGCTGTATGAGAGTCTTCATGGCTGAGTCGCATGGATTTCTTCATGGCCGAGCCGCATGGGGGGACCTTCATGATTGATCCGCATAGGTTTCTCTGTACTGGCCGCATGAACTCGTCTCAAAGCTGTGAAGATTTTCTCCAGTTCCCTAGGAAGATAGTACTTTTGTGTCAGCCATTATGACTACTTTACGTCAGGGCTGTCAGCTGTCAGCCGTCAGAGCATTAATTGTCAGCCGTCAGAGCATTAATTACGTTTGAATGACGCTGGGTACAGCCGTTCTGATAAGACACGTGGCTTCTCTCTGCTGGCCGCATGGAGTCCACTCTGTGTTTGAGCCGCATGGGACTCTTGAGCCGCATGTGGCCCCTTGGCCGCATGGATCATCTTTCTCTTCTTTTTCATGCTTCTACAAGACCCCTTTCAAAGTTTTCAATTTGCAAAATTGAAATATTTTGAATAAAAAGCATGATTATGCCAGAGCCGCATGGATGTATTCTTTCCTAGCCGCATGGATTTGACCAGCCGCATGATTACCTCAACCGCATAACTTTCTGAACCGCATGGGCTGTTTTGGCCGCATGAGCTTCTTACCACGTCTTCCTGCCACGTGTGTAAATCTTTTGTGAATCTTCTGCATTTAATGCTCTTGATTTGCGGTAGATCTTAAGAGCCGCTTTCTTGGGCCAGGATCCCAAGAGTCAGGCTATTATTCAGCCGTTTTACTTCGATGACCGAAGAGTCGGTCATCATATTGCACGCAGAACGAGGCGTTCCTTCTTTGTCTATAAATAGGAACACTTTCCTTCTAGGGAATCTCCTTTGCTCTCTTCGATCTTTCTAACTCCTTTCTCTTCCAAGCACCTATGGCTCCCAAGAAGGCTGCTGCGTCGAAGGCTGCGAAGGGCAAGGCGGTCGCTTCTGCGGCGACTGTGGCGACGAACGTGGCCACTCCTCCGCCGGCCGCTGTTCACTTTGTTCATCCCGACGTTCATCCACCTATCGCTGGTAAGGGCGTTGCTCTAGAACCCTAACTTCCATGGCTCTGCTGCATAATTTATGCACAAGCTGCATGTGCAAGGTTCGTCGATATGACCGCATAAGCACTTCGCCTAGGAGGCCGCATGGGCTTGTCATACTCGATCTGAATCGCATATATATTTTTGGTTTAAGCCGCATGAGCGTAGTTCACTTTTGAACCGCATAAGCTCATCTGCTTGTAGCCGCATGAGTCTGTTTGTCAGGGCCGTATGAGTCTGCATGGACTTTGAACCGCATAGTCTCACCTGAATCTGAGCCGCATCAGCGCCTAGGTTTGTCTGTTGAGTCCATGTGAACCTTGAACCGCATAGGCCCTTCCGAACCCAAACCGCAGAAGCTTCACAAACTCATCTAAACTTGATTTGTATGGACTCGTCTGACTCGGAGCCGCATAAGGCTATGATGAACAGAACTGCACGGACTCATCTGGTTCTGAGCCGCATAAGGCTGTAACGACCCGAGCCGCATAGACTCAAGTGATCTTTCAAACGCTCTTTTGTTTTTGACTATCTTCTAATCTTATTTCTTTCGTCTCTTCTTCAGTGAATCTGCCAGTAAACCCTGCGGGGAGACTTCTGGTTGGCTCGAATCAACTTGCCGCGGATGTGCGACGGGACGATTTAGTTCGTTAAGTGTCAGAGCAGCTCCTTGTTAATGAGCCTTTGGAGCGACTGAATGTTATCAGGGTTCAATCTTTCCAATTCCTTAGTGACATGATGAGCTCTGGAGAGCCAAATGGGAAGTACCTGAGGCCGATCTTCCTCTTTGGGGATGCATTGACCATAAAAAACTCTCGAGTGCTGGATATCTCCGAGAGTTGGGATTTCCCTCTTGCGTGGTTCAACATGATTTTATTGGACAGGCAGATGACAGACTCCCTCACTCCAACCAGACCAGGGATGTTTGTGGGTAACATCCGTTACAATAAAACTACTGGGTCAGTACGCACGATCAAGGATTCGGCCAATCGATCTGTGATGGGGTTAGCTCCGGGTACCTTTATCAACACACCCGGTCCTAACTTTTCATTTTCTCAGGCTGATACCTTCCTGAGCTAGCTTCCTCGGAAAGGGTCCTATCCTGTTGGCAGATTGGTACTGCCGAGCTGGTTACACCCCCTTCCCTCGTGGGCTAACCTGACCTCGTGGATTCTGCGGAACTACGAGGTATTTTTGTGAGAAGTCAATCTTTATGATGCTATCCGGGGTACCAGCCACGGATTGCCCATTAATAAGCCGTTGTTTATGGCCCTTCTGGAGATGTATAGTCATCGAACAGGGACTTTCTTCACACCTGTAGGAGAGTTGGGGCTCGCTCTCCATGAGATGTATGCTGTCTCCAAGCTTCCCTGGGGAGACGAGCCCTTCGAAGCGTACACTCCAACGAACAAGGAGTTCCAGGATCTAGATCGACGATTCCCAGGCTTCGTCGCTGTGTACCAGGAACTGTTATGTTACCATAGTACCTGTCACCAAACGGCTATCAAGAAAAATGATAGCTCGGAAGGGGACACTCCCCATACCAACTCTTGGGTCTCCTATCTTTTTAAATTCAGTGCTGCTGGCCGAGTTACTTCCCGAGGTCGCCAAACTCCTAGGGAAGTAGAAGGCTTGGTGTCAACTGCTAGGAGGTCAAAGTCTAAGAGTGACAAGTTTGGGAGCCAGATTGACTCCTTCAGCTATTTTTATTGTGGTACTCGACGGCTGTCAGAGAAGGCACTCTTGGCAGGCTTTTTAATGGTGTGGCTGCGCAATTATGTGGTCTCAGGAGGGACAGGTTCCATCGAGAGGATCGGCCGTCACTTTATTCTTCCTGCCGTGAATCTGGCCTTTGGGGTCAGGCTGGCTCTTCTTCCCGCAATGGTGTGCAGCATTCATCATGGTCTCCGCGCCTTCTCGTCCAAGGTCATCGCTCGTGACGTAGTGACGGACTTTGAACGTATAGAGCTGCCTTATCATTACCTGCTGGGGTGGCTGCTGTTGCATTATCGATCTTTGATGAGGCCTGGGACGGGAGACGACGTTACGGACGACGATGCTTTTCTTTTCAGACACCGTCATCAGCCTTAGGAATATAGTACCATGCCGGCGTGTCGGAGGATGCTGGCGAGGGTGGACGGATACGATTTCTTCGTGTCTGTTCTCCGTTTTACCGACCAGGAAGTGAGGAGTGTCCATGTTGATGGCGTTGGATCTCCTCATTTCTTACCTGAGAAGATGCATTTCTGGTTGCGTAACATTCGCCCGGCGTATTTAGTTTATCGCAACCGCAACACTGTGTACCTGGAGCCCTACTTGCCCAGTAGGTTCGCCCGTCAATTTGGGTACAGTCAATTATTCCTTGGGTATCCCAGTTCCTACCTGGGATTTGAGGGTAGCATCCTTGACGGTATTAGGGCATGGAGCTACTATGACACTTGTCATACTCGAACTAGTTTCTCAGTTCCTGCAACAAACGTGCTGGAGGAAATCTTGCATATGGCGGCCTTATACCATATTACGGTAAACCAGCCTCCTGTTGATTTTGATCCGAGGACTAGCTTCATCGTGGGCACTCATTTGGCGGAGAGGGCTACGGTGTCGAAGACAAAGAAGAAAGGGGCGAATAGGGTTCCCGTGCCCGATTCCGAGTCCTTTGACACAGTTGAGGGAAGCAACGAACGGGACGACGAGGATTCTCTCTTCTGATAGCGGGGCAGCGGCGGATCAACCGCCCACCATGGCAGATGAGATGATGACGGATCAACCGTCGGTCGTATTAGAGGAGGTGGTAGATCAGTTGCCACCTGTATCAGAGGTGGTAAGGGTAGAACCACAGCCTGCCGTGCCTGGTCCCTCGCGTAAGCGAGACAGGCATGAGTCTACTGACAGAGGAGTAGCCTTTTCCGTAAAGAGAGCTGCGGTCAGACCTCATAGGCTACTTATTACGGAGAGGGATGAAGATGTTGACGATGCTCCGGAGGTAAGACTATGTTGGGGCTATCTCCTTGTTGTGGTTTTCTTTTTTCTTGGAGATATGACCTAATCATTTTTTCTCTGTAGGCGTCTGACGAACCAGGCTCTCATGAACCGCCTGCTGCTCCTGAGGTCGATCCTGCCCTTGCTGCTTTAATTAGTGGCGTGTATGTCGCGGTCATTTCTGCGGGGGCTCTCTCGACGGTGGCTGAGGACTCCCGAGTTGCTTAGGCCTCGGTCCGGGGTGACGAAGGTTTCCTTGGGCCTGTCACCGAGATTGCTGAATTTTAGCAAGGCGATGCAGATCTCTTCGCTTCTCCTCCCGAGGGTGCCGGGGAGGAGGAGTCTATTATATTCGACTCGGAGGCCGCTGGTGGAGAGGTTGTGGTGGCCGTAGGCGAACCTCAGCCTCCACACTCTTCCGCTGGTAAGATAAGCCAAATACTGACTAGTGAGGGGGCTTATTTGCTCTATCAACATATCCTCCAGGTCAAATCGATTCATGGTTGTCTTGGCCCTACATGTCCTGACCCTTTACTTCCCACAGCGGATGTTCTTGGGGAAGGCTCGACCTACCGTAATCTGGGGGAAAGGAGCGTTTCCTCTCCTTCTCCGACTCATGTCGAAGGGCCTCCTGCCAGCTCCGGGCAGCTGGGAGTGGAGCTTGTTCCGGGAGCGATGGTCTCTGTCTCATCCTCTGCTGCTCATACGGCTTCAGAGACTGACTTCTCAACCCTGCCGAGCATTCAAGTTCTGCGGGCTGCTGAAGAGGAGTTGGCCGCTGTTCAGGCGTCCTTTCGCACGGAGTTTGTTTCTTTCGTGGCAGGAACGGTAGATTCTGTCACATCTTTTTCAGTATTGCCAGCTACACTCCCGTTGACGCCAGCTTCTACGGAGGCTCTGAACGAGGTGTCGCAGGATGTGGTCGACAGCTTCTATCGCCATTTAAAGAGGGGCGTAGATGCTGCCGTAGAACGGGGGACCCCTTTTTCTCTGTCCCTGCGGTGCGCTCGGGGTCAGATTGAAACTTTGAAGACTCTTCCTGGCGGTATGGGGTTGGCTGCGCTCCTGGGGCCCAAGTTGGCAGAGGCTGATCAGCTCGTGACCCGATTGCTGGTGTTACGGCAGGCTGACTTGCCTGCTGCGATTGAACGGGAGCGGGGCTTCCTTATTGTCGCTCGGGATAGGATAAAGCTCGCTCGAGACACTGCCGGGCCAGTTGTGAAGGGGGATCTTGATGAGCTTTTTGCTTCGTATGACAGGCTGGGTCGTCGAAGTCAAGCTTGTAGGGCTCGGGAGGAGGCTGCTTCTCGTGGAATAGCTGACACGAAGGAGCGGATTCTCGCACTTCAGGAGGAATTGGCCTTCTTAGAGTCGGAGCTGAAGGCTGCTCATGCGGAACAGGAGTCAATCGTTCGGGAGGCCGAGAAGGTTTCCCGATTTTCTGTTAACCTGGAGCGGGCTTTCAAGAAATTTGAGGACAACTGGCAAGCTCACGCTTATCTGGATGACGCGGCGGTGCTGGCCCAAGAGGCGGAGCGTCGAGCTAAACAGAGGTTTAAGCGGTCGGTTGCCTTGCTGACGGACCGTCTCACGGCGTTATGTGCCCCAGAGCAGTGATCAGTTTTCTGTTTTCTTTTGCTGTTTTCTTCTCTTTTTTTTTTCTTTTTGTCAAGGGATATGATCCCAGAGGATGTAGTACTTTAAATTTTGAATAAATGAGCATGTTTTAACTCATCTTCCCTTTCTTGTACTTATGGTGTTTGTGGAATTGGACCTGCTGGGGGATTATTTGTGGACCTATTACCCTGGGTGTACCTTGGTTTTAGGTACGAGTAACAAGTTTTGGAGAGGAATACCTAGAACAACTTCGCGATAAGACAGCTTATAGAAGTTTTTGGTATTCGAGAGAATGCCAGGGAGCAACTGGGCTCCCAGGCATGATAGGGAAGGGATGGGCGTGTACTGGAGACCCAATACAGCATCTGTGGTCGACTGAGGACAGTTGTGGTCATCAGGGGACATTTGTGGTCAACAAAGGACATTTGTGGTCAACAGAGGACATTTATGGTCGACAGAGGACATTTGTGGTCAACAGAGGACATTTGTGGTCAACAGAGGACATTTGTGGTCAATAGAGGATATTTGTGGACCTATTATCCTTGTCGTACTTCGGTTATGGGTACAGATAATAGGTTGAAAGGGAACCGACATACTTACTCAGAGGTAATGAGGATATGGCAAGTATGAAGGTTTCTTCTACGGAGCCTTCCCACTCAGAGGTAATGAGGACATGGTAGGAGTGGGCTCAATGAAGAGGGGGTACATAAAACGACTCAGAGGTAATGAGGACATGGAAGTTTTATGTAGGGGGTAATTTGTTTTTGGCGGAAGTGAAACGACTCAGAGGAAATGAGGACATGGCCGTTTTGGAAATTTGTGGATCGCTTACCCTTTTTCTTGTGCACGGGAAGTACGGGTAATGGATCATGAGGGAGGATCTCTTCCAGGAAGAAAGTTCAGAGGTATGCTCATACATGACTTACTTTCTAAAAGAGTGACCGGAATGTGAGTTCAGAGGCACCAGCGGGTACATGACTCGATAATTTGGAATGATGTGAATGTGAGTTCAACGGCACGAGAGAGTGCATAACTCGGGAATCTGGAGAATGTTGAGTGTGAGTTCAGCTGTACCAGCGGATACGTGACTCAATAATCTGGAAAATTATGAGGGTGAGTTCAGTGGTACCAGCGGGTACATGACTCGAAAATCTGGAAAATTATGAGGGTGAGTTTAGTGGTACCAGCGGGTACGTGACTCGATGTATAGAAAATGTGGGAATGAGTTCAGAGGTACCAGCGGGTACATGACTTGATGTATGGAACCAGAATGTAAGTTCAGAGGTACGAGGAGGTACATAACTCGACACTCTGAGATGCCTCGAGGATTTTGTTTCAGACATAATACTTCTTTAGGAACTTACCGTTAATGGGCAACATGAGCAAGTCTCCATTTTGCTTTGCAAGGCGGTAGGCGCCGTTGGAGAATACGGCTTCAATGATGAACGGGCCTTCCCATTTTGGTTGGAATTTACCGACGGTTTTATGCGTCATAACCATCGGCCTCCGAACTGCCAGAACGAGATCGCCTACTTGGAATGTTCTGACCTTGACCTTCTTGCTGAAAGCTCCGGAGATTCTGGCCTGATATAGTTCGATTCGCTGTTGAGCTAACAGGCATTTCTCGTCTAGGGCCTCCAATTCCTGTAGTCGGCGATGGTGGTTTTTGTCTATCGTCAACTGATGTGTGAGGGCGACGCGGAGTGAGGGGATCTGAGTCTCTAATAGGAGAACTGTCTCGCTTCCGTACACCAGGGAAAATGGTGTATTCTCGGTGGCTGTTCGAACTATGGTGCGATACGCCCATAAGCATTCGCCGAGCTTCTCGTTCCAGTCACGCTTATTAGAGGACACGAATTTCTTGAGTAGCTTGATTATGGTTTTGTTGAATGCTTCTGCTAACCCGTTGGCTGCTGGGTTGTAGGGTGTCGAAGCAATGTTCTGAATTCGGTGCTTGTCGCAGAACCGATAAAATACGTAGCTTGCAAACTTTGGCCCATTGTCGTGAATGATCCTTCGGGGCAGTCCAAAGCGGTAGATGACATGATTCTTGAGGAAGCTGATCACGTTTGAAGTTTTTACCTCTGCCAATGGGATGGCTTCCGCCCATTTGGAGAAGTAATCGGTGATTGCGAGTATGAATCGGTATCCTCTGGACGAAGGCGGGGTAATTGGGCCAACGATGTCCATACCCTATGCTTCGAATGGCCAGGAGGCCACAGTCGGATGCAGGAATTCAGATGGCTGGTGGATGAAGTCGGCGTGGATTTGGAAGGCTCTGCACTTTCATGCATAATCTATTGCGTCTGCAACCATCGTGGGCTAGTAATAGCCTATTCAGCGAAGGCGGTCTTGCAGTTTTGGGCCAGGTTGATGGGCTCCGCAGACACCATCATGGGCCTCGTGCACGTCTTCCTTGGCTTCTGTATTCGATAGACATCGAAGCAGTAAACCATCATAGGATCGACGATACAGCATTTTCGTCTCCGTATTATAGAAAAATCTGAGAGAACGTCTTCTGATAGAAGTAGCTTCCTTCGGATTCTCTGGCAGGATGTCGTATACTACGAAGTCGATGAACGGCTGTCTCCAGTCTGGTGCTTCATCGACCGAAAGGGCGGAGTAGCTTTCTATGCATTGAACGTTATCCTTAGGACAGACCAGTTCACGGCCTATTATGTCGACCTGATGACGAGCATAATTTGGCACAGCTAAGGAAGCGGCCAAACTAGCTAGGGCATCGGCCTCGATGTTCTGGAGTCTGGGAACATGTTCTATGAAGAATCCTCCCTGAGACGAGATGATGTCGATTGCTATTCGATGATACAGGATCATGTCTTCATGGCGGACCTTGTACGACCCCCGAATCTGATTGACGATTAACTGCGAGTCGCCGTATGCTTCAAGATACTCTACCCCCAGCTCTTTTGCAAGTCGGAGGCCAATGACCAAGGCATTGTACTCGGCCACATTATTTGAACTGGGCTCTGTGAGTGAGTAGGCCCGGTTGATCACTAAGCCGGAGGGAGAAATCAGTACCACTCCAACTCCAGAGACGATGTTGCCTTTGGGTCCAGTTCTCGAAGCACCGTCGAAGAACATTCGCCAGATGGCATCATGGGAGACAGCATTTGAACTGGTGACCTCGTCCGGTATCTCTTCATATACCCTTGTCGTCTCCGAACCTGGATGGGCTGCTAGAAAGTCTGCCAGAGCCTGGCCTTTAACAGCCTTTTGCGGGACGAAGATCATGTGGTATGGTGATAGTAATATCGCCCAGGTAGCAAGACGAGAGCTGAGTGCCCCAGGTTTGGTCATGAGGACCCTGAGGGGGTTGATCCGCGATATCACGTGGATGGTTTATCCCGTGACGTAGTGTCGCGTCTTCTGGATTGCGAACACGAGAGCAAGGTATTCCTTTTCTACGGCCGTGTATCGGTATTCTGGCCCGATCATCTTCCGACTGAGGTAGTATATAGCTTGTTCGTGGCCCGCGTCATTGTTTTGTGCCAATATGGCACCAAGAGAATGTTTTATAGCTCGCACATAGAGCAGGAATGGCTTCCCAGCAACAGGAGCTACCAGGACTAGAGGATTCGATAAATATTCTTTGATGTTGTCAAAAGCGTGCTGGCATTCCTCATCCCATACGAAAGAGACTCCTTTCTTCATGAGATGGGTGAATGGTTGACATCGTCCGGAGAGATTAGAGATGAATCTCCTGATGTAAGCTAGCCTGCCTTGGAGGCCTCGGAGTTCGCAGAGATTTCTTGGGGGACTCATCTCCATGATTGCCTTTGTTTTCTCGGGGTCGATGTGAATGCCCTGAGAAGTGATGACGAAACCCAGGAATTTTCCGCTGGAGACACCCAAGAATGATTTCGTAGGGTTCATCTTTAAGTTGTGTGCTCGCATTAAGTCGAACACTATCCTGAGATCTTGCAGATGATCTTCCTTCGAGCGGCTTTTGACGGCAATGTCGTCGACGTAGCATTCCACTGTCTTGCGCAAGTGGTCTCTAAAGATGACGCTCATAGCTCTCTGGTAAGTAGCGCCAACATTCCTTAAACCAAAAGGCATAACAGTATAGCAGTATGTACCAATCGGTGTTCGGAATGATGTGTGCTTTTCGTCATCAGGGAACATCTTGATCTGGTTGTATCCTGAGAAGCCATCCATGAAGGACATACGTTCGAAGCTGCAGGTGTTGTCGATCATAATATCTGTGATAGGGAGAGGGAATTCATCTTTCGGGCATGCTTCATTCAGATTCCGGAAGTCAATGCATATTCGGATCTTTCCGTTCTTCTTGAGAACTGGTACTATGTTGGCTACCCAGTCTGGATGCTGCTCTTTGCGAATGAAGCCGCTGGCTATCAGTTTGTTGACCTCGGCTTCAATAGCATTCATGACATCAGGGCGAAACCGTCGTTGCTGTTGCTTGACAGGTTTTGCATCCGGACGAATATTAAGTTTGTGGAGTGCGATCTCGGGGTCAAATCCTGGCATATCTTCGTAGCTCCAGGCGAATACATCGATATACTCCTTGACGAGTTGGAGCAGCGATTCTCGCTCTTCATCTGTCAGACTCTGGCTGATGAAGATTGGTTTCGGGAAAGCTTCATCACCAAGATTAACTTGCATGATCTCATCTTCAGTGGGAGGTTCTCTTTGCTCGAAACGCTTCTCCCATTGTTCATCTAGCTGTTGTGCCCATGGTTCTAGCTCAAGAAGTTCGAGAATATCCTCGTCTTTTTCATAGGCGTCGGCGAATGCCATGTTGACCAACAAGACTTGTCTGAATACGTCTCCGATGCTGGTATCCGAATCAGAGGTTGGTGACCCGGTCGAATGTGAATGCCAGTCACATTCTTCATCTGAACTTTCAGGGGTCATTGTGGGTGTTACATACCCTAATCCATATCGAGTCTTGCTATAGTAGTCCCGTGGTTTGCCAGCCGGGACCGGGGGCTTAAAAGGTAATCGTCGTCCAGTACCGTAGTTCAAACCCGGTGTCGTTTCCAGATCGTACCCCTATTTCTGCATGAGATATTTAGATTAGGGGCTATAAAGATACCGAGGTAGTCTCCCGGCATTCGATCCAAGGTCGATTTCTTCTATGGTGAAGGGGTGCGGATCGTCCTTCCGGCCGAAGATGATTGGATGGTCCCCTCCCTCGATTATTCGGTAAGCGTCTTCGGCTGGAGCAAGCTGGATTGTGGTGTAGACATTTGTCACTTGTGTGTGTAGGTGAGTGCCTATATCGTGTTCTATAGCGTACATTGTACAAAGCTTGTTAAGCTCGAGGTAGTTCAAAGATAACCCTTTATTGATGAAGTAAGGTATCTTTTCTAGGGGGATTACATCATCTGCGAAGGGAACATCAGTGTGGGCGGCCACATACTTGGCTAACTTTGGTTCCTCTTCGGCTACCCCCTGTGTGAATGAAGACTGGGAGGACGACCTAGGGAGCTTGATCGTCAGTGGTTCAGCTGATGGTGCTGAGCGCAGAGTTGTTGGCAGACAAGCAACCCCTAGTTGGGTACTCGATGTGGGGCGAGGAGTGGCTGGTTCGCTAGAAGTGTCGGACCTCGCATCGGGGTGACGACCCTTCTTGGGAAGGCGTATCGTCAGTGGCTTGTCGGAGGGATTGAGCTTCTCCGTTTGGGGCTGGCCGACTCTTGGCAGTCTGATTCTCAGTGGCCCCGTTGTGGATCTTGGCACTTCGCCAGACCTTGGCAGCCGGATTATCATCTGCTCTTCTTGTGCCGAGAGGCTGATTGCGTCCTTACGCAGAGTGGCGGTAAGGGGTGCAGACCTGCCCGGTTTATGAGCTTGGAGGTGGATCGTCAGAGGCTCTTCTGATCCTGTGGCTGTCTCGGTACTAGCTTGTACAACTCCTTCACCAAGATGCTTCTTCAATTTTTCGTACAGACAGGAGTCTGAGTAGTAAGATTCGACCCCTTTGAAGGGATCGATATCAGCAAATTTCGTCCTCACGAAGCCGTATTTGTCGACATATTTGAAGCACTGGTGGAGCGTGGAAGGCACGATCATATAATCGTGTATCCATGGACGCCCCAAGAGGATGTTGTAAGAAGTGTCTGCATCTATGACGTAGCAGGTGACTTCGGATTGGAGGTCGCCAATTTGACACTTCAAACGAATCTTCCCAATAGGGTAGCTCCTGCCCGAATTGAAATCGCTGATGGCGGTGCTTGTAGACGTCAGGCGGTGCATTGGGTTACCGAGGTGATGTAGCAGACCCTTCGAGATAATGCTTATGGAAGAGCCAGGATCAATGTGCATCCGATCCACCTTTACGTCGCCGATATATCCAGTATAGTATAGCGGGCGATCGTGCAGATTAGTTTTGATAAGCATGTCCTGCGGAGTGAAGACGATGTTTGGCATTGCGCCAGTGCAGGCACTATCCTGGAGATCCACAGGTGAGTCCTCCTCGGTGAGGTTGGATTAAGCCAGATAGGCATCGGCATTTTGGAGTGCTTCGATCAATACAATACGAACGTCCTTGGAGAGCCTTAGGAGTTCGTACAGTGACAACTTGGCCGGTGTGTTAGCCAATTGTGCTAAGATGTTAAAGTTGTAGGGCCTCTCCATCCCTTGAGCTGCCTCTTTTCGGAGGGATTTGTCGAAGCGAGTCTCCCTCGGCCTAGGCTTGTCGGTCGTCGAAGGCTGAGCCGGTCCCGGAGCATCGGTTGTAGTGGGTTGATGATTTTCAGCTGGATTGTCCCCCACAGGTTGGGATTGTGCCCCAGACCGCGTGACGACGGCTGTAGCTTCCTCGATGTCTACCGAGATTGTGTGGCAGGTCCTGACTTTTCCACTTTTCTTCTTATAGGTGGAAGATGGTGTGGGCCGAGTCACTTCTGATACCAAGTCTGGATCGACCCACATGACCTCCCCTCGTGATGTGGTGAGGGGTACTAGACTAGCAGCCTGATTTCGGGGAGGTGGAAGATTAGTAATCTTCATTGTCGCCAGAGGGATGGGGACCACCCCGTCTTGAGTTTCCGTCGGAGGGAAGCTGCCGAATTGTATCGACACCATATTGGCTGCCACCGTTACCTCTTCGAAATCGATGGCCAAAGCGTTCGAATCGATGAGGTTTTGGATGTACCGTTTCAGCTGGTAGAAGTCGTGTGTAGCATGGTAGACATAGCGATGATAATGGCAGTACTTTGGGTTCTCCATCTCTGCTGGCCGTGGTTCCCGCCTTGGTGGAGGAAGCTGAATTCTGTCCCCTTGTATGAGCATGTCCAAGATGGGCTTGACGTGACCGTCTGCGAAGGAGTAAGTGATCTGCGGCCATTGTTTGTCTGCCGACTTTGGCTCAGGTTTCTGTGCCGTGTCGGTCACCATAGCCTGCTTGCCCCTGCCATTCCGATTGTTGGAGGGACTACCCCCATTGTCATTATTGGTGTTAGGACGCTTGCCCTTGTTCTCTCCTTCCGAGATGTGCAATCCCAGCTGGCGAGCCTTCTACAATCGTTCTTCGACGCTTGTGGCGCTGATGATGAACGTCTTCCAGTCCTTGAATTGACTTTCGCCCATCCAGAGACTGATTGTTGGGAGGAGTCTCTTTTGGCAAATTTCAATCAAAGAGGAATCTGGATTTCCAGAGGGCAACTTTATGGCGGTTTGGCGGAACCGCTCGATGTAGTTCCTTGTTAGCTTTTTCTCCCCTTGGACGACGTCCATGAGGGTGGACATGGTGATGTCCTGCCCTACTTCGTAGAATCTCTCCAAGAACATGCGCTTGAAGCCGGTGAAGGAGTGGATGCAGTTGTCTGGCAGGTTGCGATACCAGTCGAAGGTGACTCCTTCCAATGCCCCGATGAATAATCGTGTGAGAATGGCATCGTCATGGGGTAGATGGTCGGTAGTGACCTCGAAGTAAGTGATGTACCGACTTGCTGAGGTCTTGCCATCATAAGGATTGATATTGAACGGCTTATATCTTGGTAGGAATGGAACATCCCTCTATGCAGCAGGGTATGGTTGCCGTATTCTGAGGTCTTGAGAGTTTTCTCGACCGTGGAACATGGCTCGGAGCTCCTGGACCTCTCTTCTCGCTTCGCGTGCTTCGTCCACGGTGGTGGGGGCCGTTGTTTCCGGAGGATTGTTGCCCGGGTTTGGTGCCACTGAATTCGAGTCTGCATTGACCACGGACCCGCGCTTGTTTGGCCAGGCCTACCTCCTTGCAGAGTTGGAAGGACCGCTTTAATCTCGTCTACAGACTTGACCAAAGCAAGCAATATGGATTCGAGACTGTCGATGCGCTGGCGATCACTGGAACCACCTTGGTTGCTGTCTGTCATGAATACTGTCTTCACATGAGGAGAGATAGACGGAGTGGTGGAGGAAGTGCCCTCTGAATCGTACCCTGTAGTGAGAAGTCATCGGGGTATGTAGGTATGTTCCCTTCTGATTCAGACTCGGAAGGAACAGTACCCCCAATCTCCGAGTTTGCCTCGTCTTGGGAGTTGTGGATGTCGTCGGGAACGTCGAGGTTTGCTGTATCCGATGGGAGAGTTGTCTCTCCTGGCTCGTCTTCTTGGAACATCGGATTGCTGTGGAGGCTCGGAGGGGTGCTACCTCCAGCCCCAGCAACCCCCTGCGTTATGGACGACGAATCTTCCACTATAGTAGATTTTGTCTTAGAGCGAGTACCTTGGAAAACTCCGATGGTGGGCACCTGCTTAGACGACAGTCATTTAGTCGCAGTGGTTGAGATCTTCGGACTGGGAACATTCGTCTTCTTCCCCCTTCCATCAACGGGGACTTTCCGAGTAGAGTTGCAGGAGACGACGGGCAGTGCCTCGTCTTCTGATGATGGCTGTTACAGTCTTTGAAAGACAGACTGCCGGTCTTCTTGCATCGTCGTGCTTTTGCAGCAGTAGTTGACGATGACTTGGGTGCAGTGACGTCCGTGGGAGGACTCTTTGCACCCCGATGCATCTTCTTTTTCTTTGCGTTTGTGGAGGATGGCCTCACGCAAGTCACTTGCTTTGCTGGCTCAGGAATTCCAAGCACGCGAGTGTGTAGGCCTCCCGCCTGCTTGCCTTCGTTCGTTATTGGGAGATGCTTGATGGCTATCCCGTCCATTGGCCGCAGGGGGCCTGGTATGAGTAGCCTTATACAACTTTCCATTAGAGGCCCACATGACAATCAGCGGGACGCTCCGATAGCCAGAGGTTGGGACAGCTGACTGGGCTTGGTGATCCCGCACTGCCCTAGACTTCTTCCTTTTAGCACTTACGGGTGCGTAATAGGAAGAGTCCAAGTTGGATACCACAGAGTCTGGCTTATCATCCAGAGAACCATCAGGGTCAGGACCGCATGAGAGACGGTCGAAGACCGATCAAGAGAAGCGTGGAACAGATGCTATGCGGCTAGGATCGGAAGCCGTGCAGGCTGTCTGCATGCGGTTGTCTTTAGCTGACGGATGAGTTGTTCCTGTGCGAATAGGAGTCACAACCGTGCAGGCTGGCCGCATGCGGTTGGCAATTGTGGCCGCATGGGTTTTCTGCAAGTGATTGACTTTAGTAGCCGCATAAGTTCCATCCATGCGGTTGGCAACTGTAGCCGCATAAGCTATGCGACTGACAGATGTGGCCGCGTGAGTTTTCTTCCTGCGGCTGGCGGATGTAACCGTATAGGCTTTCTCCATGCGGCGAGAACCCTTATGCGGCTCGGATCGCATAGAGTTCCTCTTTGCCCCTGCAAGTCCAGCATCATAATGTTTTCTTCTGCCGGACTTGGGGACAGCAGAGTCATCTATGATCTGAAGTGGGGCCACAAGAGAATCTTTTCTGCCGTTTTAAGCGACAGAGGGTATCTCTGCAAGAGCTTCAGCAGGAACGAATGATCGGGGTCTCCACTCCTTGCGGGCCTTCTTTGTGCGGGCTCGCTTCTGGACCGGGCCAACGCTCTTGTCGGAGAGCATTTCTTCGAACGCCTGTTGGTCGAACCGGGCGACCATCTTCTGTTGCGTGGAGCCAAGCTTGGCTGCATCCGATTGCATCACCAACTCCTCAGCCGTGGAGAAGTTTGTCCCCAGCAGAGTCGCCATCGTGTTTGCCATGAAATATAAAAGAGCAGAACAGTTTTATGGAAGGACTGGACTTTTACTTCACGTTACAAACTCGCTTGTACAAAGAAAGCCTAGGAACAAAAACCTAGGTACAGCAATCTAAGTACAATTGTTTATTTTTGATTCTGGGGGGTGACGATAGAGGCTCGGGAAAGCGACGGCAGCTCTGCCTTACTCCTTGGACGATCGGACGTAGCCTTGGCTCCTGTGACGAGATGCTTGGCGTTGATGAAGAAATGCTCTTCTTGCTCTCATCGTATTGCTCGTCTGGCTTCTCTCTCTGGATTGATCTCTGTGGATTTTTCTCTCTGATTATTCGGAGAGCGTCTCTCTGTATGTGCGTATATCTCTCTGTGTAAGTATCTCTTGCAAGGGAATGGCACCCTGCTATTTATAATAGTGGGGAGCATCATTAGGGTTTGTAATGATTGCCCATTCTCAAAGTGGCGGCGGCCCGATAAGTGATCAATCTGGGCCATTAATCTTGAGCGTGAAGGATCTGGGCCATTAATGAGGATTATGCCAAATCATGTCAGTCATTAATGTTGATTGCAATAAATCCCCATCATGATGATTTGCTGATATCCGCAAATCTAAATGAATCAATTTAATTTATTCTCTTGCCATGTATCCCAAATCATTGGGATCTGACCCAAAATTTGATTATCTTTAGGACACGTGTCCTGTCATTATTGTTGAGCCGCATGGGGAGCGTTCATATTTGGGCCGTATGAAGGTCGTCATGACCGAGCCACATGAAAAACTTTGTGACTAAGCTGCATGAATGGTCTCTATACTCGAACCGCATAAAAGTTGTCATGACCGAGCCGCATGAATATGTTCATGACCGAGCCGCATGAATAGTCTCTATACTCGAACCGCATGAAGGTTGTCATGACCGAGCCGCATGAATATGTTCATGACCGAGCCGCATGGGGGTCTTCATGGCCGAGCTGTATGAGAGTCTTCATGGCCGAGCCGCATAGATTTCTTCATGGCCAAGCCGCATGGGGGGACCTTCATGATTGATCTGCATAGGTTTCTCTGTACTGGCCGCATGAACTCGTCTCGAAGCTGTGAAGATTTTCTCCAGTTCTCTAGGAAGATAGTGCTTTTGTGTCAGCCATTATGACTACTTTACGTCAGGGCTGTCAGCTGTCAGCCGTCAGAGCATTAATTGTCAGCCGTCAGAGCATTAATTACGTTTGATGACGCTGGGTACAGCCGTTCTAATAAGACACGTGTCTTCCCTCTGCTGGCCGCATGGAGTCCACTCTGTGTTTGAGCCGCATGGGACTCTTGAGCCGCATGTGGCCCCTTGGCCGCATGGATCATCTTTATCTTCTTTTTCATGCTTCTACACCAGGCTCTCCAAATCTGCTAGCAAGTAACGATCCATAGTCAAATACATGGCTGTCGGATACCTACTCAAGGCATCGGCAACCACCTTGGCCTTCCCTGGGTGATACTGCAGTGAAATGTCGAAGTCCTTTATCAAATCCAACCACCTGCGCTGCCTCATGTTGACCTCCTTCTGTGTAAACACATACTTCAAGCTCTTATGATATGTAAAAAGCTTCACCCGCTTTCCATATAAGTAGTGTTTCTACAACTTCAAAGCAAATATAACTACTGCCAACTCCAAGTCGTGGGTAGGGTAGTTCTTTTCATGGGGACATAACTGCCTGGAAGCATAGGCAATCACCTTCCCATGCTGCTATATGACACAACCCAAACCCTTCCCTGAGGCGTCACTGTAGATAGTGAACCCTCCTAATCCTGATGGCAATGTCAGAATCGGAGCTGTCGTTAGTCGCTTTTTTAACTCATCAAAAGCGACCTGACACTCCTCTGACCAGACAAACACTGCATCCTTCCGGGTCAACCTAGTCAATGGCTCTGCAACCCGGAAGAAATCCTGCATGAACCTCCTATAATAGCCTGCCAATCCCAAGAAGCTCCTGATCTCTGCTACTGAACTTGGTACTGTCCAAGCCTCAACCGCCGTGATCTTCTTCGGGTCAACTGAGATCCCATCTCCAGTCACCGCATGACCCAAGAAGTCAAATCTGTCCAGAAAAAACTCACAATTCAAGAGCTTGCCATAAAGCTCCTCCCTCCTGAGCGTCTCTAAAACCACTCTCAAGTGCTCCTCAAACTCCTCCTCAGTCTTCGAGTACACTAGGATATCATCGATGAACACCACCACGAACTTGTCCAAGTACTGGTGGAACACCATGTTAATCAGGTTCATGAATACCGTCGAGGCATTAGTCAACCCAAACGGCATCACCATGAACTCAAACTGGCCATACTGCATCATGAATGTGGTCTTCGGGATATCCTTCTTCTTCACCTTCACCTGATGGTAACCTGACCTTAGATCAATCTTAGAAAATACCCTCGCCCCACTCAACTGATCGAAGCGATCGTCGATCCTCGGCAACGGGTACTTGTTTTCGATCGTGAGGTTGTTGAGTGCCCTGTAGTCGATACACTTTCTGACTGACCCATCCTTCTTCGGTACAAAGAGTACCAGTGCACCCCATAGTGAAGAACTCGATCGGATGAAGCCCTTGTCCTGTAGCTCATCCACCTGCTTCTTCAACTCTACCAGCTTGCTGTTGTTCACCCTATGGACGTGCTGAGATATCGGCTCTGCACCGGGCACTAAGTCTATAGAGAACTCCACATCTCCATCCGGTGGTAGTCCTGGCAAATCCTCCGGAAAGACGTCCATGAACTCCGCTATCAAAGGGTGTAGCACTACCTGCTCCTCAACTGATACTCCGTAGAAAACTCTGCTGCTCTGCTCCACCTGCCGTCGGGTGAAATCGAACTCTGGTTCTATGGGTGCTCTGAAAAGAACTCTACCCCCGCGACAATCTATGCTGACGTGGTGCCTGCTCAACCAATCCATACCGAGTATGATATCGTAGTTCGGCAATGGCATCATGAGCAGACTCACATCCAACTTTCGACCTCCCAAATCAACTCTCTGACCCTTACAAATATCACTAACGAGGATAATACCACCCCCGGTCATGATCTTGCAAGTCCTAGGCAACGATTCAGATACAAGGTGGTGTCTAATAGCAAAAGATACAGACACGAAGCTGTGGAAAGCCCCCGAATCGAACAATACAAAAGCTGGAATGGAGTCGAGAAGAATAGAACCTGCGATTAGCTTTCCAATAGCCTCTGCGTCCTCAGCTGCCATGGCGAAAGCTCGCCCCTGCAGACCTCCCCTGGCCTGCTCCTGATGCTGAGCGAACCTCTACTGTTGAGTCTGCAAAGGTCCCTTCTGCTGTACTGCTGGAGCTCTGGCTCCCACTCCCTGAGCTGCTCGTCCTGAAGACATGGAACACTCCCTCAGCTGGTGCTCCACCGAACCACAGAGTAGGCACCTCCCGAGCCTCTTCATGCAGTCATTCCACACATGCCCTGGCTTCTTGCAGAAACCACAACTAACGGGCTGCTGTCTGAGTGCCTGTGGCTGAACCCTCGGCTGCTACTGCACCTGCTGGAAAGGTGCACGGCCCTAACCCTGGAACTGCTGTGGCTGGAACTGTCTCTGCTGATGTTGATGCTGCTGCTGCTGCTGAAAGTGAGGCCTCTTGGCCGGTCCTCCGCTGCTGCCACTGGCTCTCTGAGCATCTCGTCCCCTCTCGAACCTCAGCTCAAGATCATCCTCTGCTGCTAGGACACCTACCAGAATCTCCTCAAAAGTGGCACTTCGGTCACTCTTGGTCAAGGACTTGACCTCATTGACTTACCCCTTTCGGAATCTCCGGGCCTTCGTCATCTCACTGAGTCCCTCAACAAATCTGCCCAGATGGCAGAACTCCCCAGCATGCTCCTCGACAGTCTGACTGTCCTGAACTAAGCTCTCAAACTGCGTTTCTAAGGCGCCAAGAGCTGTGTCAGGGAAAAAATTCTCCTTGAATAGCTTCTTGAAGGCTGTCCAAGTCTATCCCTTTGTACCGACCCTCGGGTCCGTTTGGTACCATGTGTGGGCCAGGTCCGACATCTGACAACCTGTCGCCTCAATCTGCAGTCGTGCTGGAATCTCCGCCAGTCGAAGATCTCCTCGATGTGCTCTATCCAGTCATCCGCATACAGAATCCCCTCAGTGCCACGGAAGTCCCACGGACGCATCTTCTGGAAGTCCTGGATCCCTGGTGTCCTCGGCTGATATGGCTGCATCTGGGCTGCCTACGCAATAACTCTCTCCATAGTCGTCAGGGCAAGCTGATGGGCATTTTCTATGCCCTGCTGGAAATGAGCGAATTGTTGTCGCTGGGCCTCCACCATCCTCTGAAAGAAGTCGAACAACTGCCCTGCGTCAACTGATTCGGAAGGTGGCTGCTGCCGAGAGAAGTCAGGAATGACGTGGGAAGGTCTCTGTACATGCGGAGGTGCACCTCCAAATGTAGCAGAAAAGCCAACCTGAGCTGGCACAACAGGAGCTGCGGTCTCGAGGCCCTGCCGAACAGGACGAGAGGTGGCCGACCTCTTGATAGTATCCCCCGGACCGGAGCGATGAGATCGTGTCTCCATAACCATCCTGAAGACAGATCAAAACAAGAAGTAATTACTGAGGATGAAGCAAAAAATCAAAGGAGGACAGTTTATTTATTCAAAGGAAAACATTTAATCAACATGAATTTAGATGGCAAATATTGGATCAGAGTTTTCCTAATGTGATTGAGTACCACAAAACTATATCCTATATCCTACTGCAGGCTGTAGTGATACTCTAGTTCGAATACCACTACTAATCTAGACATGCATGGGCCACCACTAAAAACGTGTCACGACCCGCACCCAGTGTAGGGGCACGAGAAGTGGGTACGTCCAGCCTACGCCACAGTGTCGATGGTAGAACGCTAACCTAGGTCACATACATCTAACAATTATAAGGTACCTGTATAATATATACGCTCCGAATAGAGGACAATATAGAAATGTACAACTCAATCACAGCTAAGATAGAAAATACGATAAGATAGATAGATATGAAAGTTGCCAAAAGAAATACAATAGGAGAAGAAGTTTAAGAGTCTAAGATAGCATCTCCATAACATCCAGAATAACAAAATCCCAAATAAGTACATCATGTATCCAAAATAAGACAAGACAATAAAGTAAGATAACTAGTCTAGCTAACTAGCCTAGACTACTGGGGTAATATCCTCTGCAAGGGCTGGGTCCTCCTGGGAGTCCAGCTCGCAGGTGTCATCTAGGCCTGATCCATAGTATGTAGGACAGAACTCCTCATTGTCATTTATAATATTTTAACAGGTCCAGTCAGGACAGGAACGAGCACAATACATCTCACGCAGTTCATAATATGATAGAAAATGTAAATATGCTATAGAGTAAGATACATAAAACACTGAAGAATATATATAAAGTAAAAGAGATGACTATAAAGAAATATCTACTATAAGTAAAGAACTAACAATGGCTAGTGATGTAGAGTACAAGATAGACATGTGAACGACTTGAATTTTCACATGATTATTCTAAGAGTTTGCACATGATTACACTACTTTGGAATTGTTCACATGACCATTTATATTCCCCCGTACCGCAATCAATATACAAGGATCCAGACAAGTTATGTTATTGTACATGATTTTACATAGGGGCCCATAAATGGGTGCACATAAAGTATACATGAGGGGCTCTGTGAACATGAGAGTACATGAATCACAAGAGTGCACATGAATGGTGAAAGCATCCGAGCACATGATGAAAGTGAAACGCACATGACATGACGTAACCCGATGCCCCCGAGGGAGATAACATCTCATGAAGGAATCCATATAGTACCAATTCGTGTTAACAGCGTGACAGCATCAAGTAAAGTAATTTAGAGCATAAATATAAATCTTATCAAGTATGAAACGGTCAGAGAATGTACTCGCCTGGTATCCTGAGTATCCGATGAGTATATATGTCCAGACAGAGTAGATGAGTCCTATTTAGAGTAACACAGGTCACAACATATCTAGAATGGTAATATTAAACTTTACAATGCATTCTATATGAATTCTAGGTCATTCTAGACTAAAGTCAACTCTTGGTCAACTCTAGTCAACTTTACTAGTCAAACTAGGTCAACTAGGCCAATCCTAGTCCAATCAAGTCTCACTAAGCCTAACCACACCTAGGCTAGCACTCAAACACAATCAAAGCCCTAACAAGTTATCACCCACAAATACAATCTATACATATTCATCCTTATACAATATATACATAGGTATTCATATAGGCTAGTGCCTAATACACAAGCAAGGCACAAACTTGGTACACATATATGTAAGTAGGGGGTGAGTGTGTGTGTATTGGTTTACCTACAAGGGTTAAGGATATATGGTGTCAAGGGGTGTATGTGAATATGAGTTTATGGGTGTGTCTCACATATATATGTGTGTGTGTGTGCAACGGTACTTGTGTGACAGTACTTAGGGTGTGTTTGTACCACCGTTAGTGAGATGAGGTTGTGTGTACAGTTTCATAGTGTGATAGGGTGTGTGTGTACGTCAGTTGTGAGGGTGATAGGATGTGTGTCAGTTCCTGAGGACAGTGAGCTAGGGAGTGTGTGTGTTTGATTACATAGTGTGTGAGTGTTGTGAACAGTTACATAGTGTTCTCGGGTTTCAGTCAAAGCAGCAATACTATGTGTGTGTGTGTGTGTGTATAGGTAGATAAGAGTGATAGTGAGGGTGTGAAATCAGGTTATGAGTGTATCAGTGAGTGTGTGTAGTGTCATGTACATTAGTGTATGTATGTATCAAGGTATTAGTCTTGAGACATATATATGGCCCTTTTACATATACCATTGGTACATAATGGCCTCTATACTGATACATATATGTCTCAAGACTGATACCTTGATATATATATATATATATATTTTCAAGACTGATACCTTGATATATATATATATATATATATATATATATATATATATATGTGTGTGTGTGTGTGTGTGTGTGTGTGTGTGTGTGTGTGTGTGTGCACACACACACACACACACATATATATATATATATTATATTATATATATATTATATATATATATATATATATATATATATATATATATATATATATATATATATATATATATATATATATATATATATATGGCCCTTTCACATATACCATTGATACATAATGGCCTCTATACTGATACATATATGTCTCAAGACTGATACCTTGTTTCACCCCTTAACTCCATGACAGTTTATTGTACACACCTCACTCCATCCCCTCATGCCCGAGCCCTTACCTATGGATGCTGCTATTATACTGCTCTAAGCCCGAGCCTCCCTGCGCCAGCTGCTAATAGAAGCAGATGCTGCTACTGTTATGGCTAATATTCAAACATGTTTGATACATACTTCTACTTTCCCATCAACAATTATTTATGTATACATACGGCCCCCTTCAATGGACAGATACATAATCTATTTAACTATATGACTGATACAAGTATCTATTGGATTGATAAATGTTCCTGCATTACACCACAAATATATATATGCATATCAGTTATCCTATACCCACACACACATGATACATGTATAGTTTAGGCACCCTCCACCTCAAAACAGTCCCAAACAGTTCACAAAATCTCAAGCTCTAAAATTAGTCCACTGTATCCCTTCCTTAGAAATGCAAATTAAATATACATATATGAGTATCTATATATATAATAAGCAAGATAAATGTAAAACCTAGCTAGAGTAGGAGTCCAAATGGAATTTAGAGCCACGTGTGTCCAATGGATAGTTTTGTCAAACACTTGACGTGCGTATCGGGACACTTCGTGATACGCCCATGATACGCACTCCCAAATTGATCCAAACTTAACCCAAAGCATACCTACATATTCTAAATCACAAATAGGACCTAACAAACCTATTCACAAACCCTAAAAATGTCATTTTCGGATTTCCCTCAAAATAGGTCAAAATACGAAGGGAAAAGTCTCTAAATGGATGAAGAAGAGTCAAAACTCTTCACCATGGATAACCCTAATGCATGGGGGCTTCCTATTTGATTACTTTACACTATTTAATACAAATTAAAGGGTTAAAATGTATTTTACTTATTGGAAGATGGATTCCCAACGAAATGGATCCAAGATCTAAAAGCTCTCAAGCTCCATGTGCTGCAACCTCCAATGCTTTGCTTCTAGAGCCTTCTACTCTCCAAGGGGAAAAGAATGGAACAAATTTGGGCCAATTTGGATGAGTTTTGATGGTAGGAACAATTGGAAAAGTTTCTAAATTAGGGTTAGGGTTTTGAAATGAAAGGAGGAAGAAGAAGATGTTCCTCTTAAGTAGAAGAGGTGGCTGCCATAATGGGTCTAGTTTACGGTCTTGGATAATGTAAATTGTCTACTAAGCCCCTCTCTTATGTCATGACAAGTTTAGGGGAAAAGTCTTACTTCCTAATTAGGTGTTTAGCCTAAATTCTATTTAATCTTGCTAGCTAACTAGGGCTAATTGGAGTCTAACAAAAATTGATTTTAATACTTGTCTAGTCGCATTAATTAGGTTCACTAGGGGTCATTAACAACTATTCTAACTAATGGCTAACCACTAATCATATTCAATAATATAGCATATGCACTATATAATTATTACAAATAATTAGTCAAAGAATATAATTACTAGTTTTGTAAAAATATATTTATCACTCAAAATATAATTAAATACCATTATTCACAATAATAACAAGAAATGGGAAAAAGTCAAAAATACCCATCTTCTGAAAAGTGGTGGTGACACACACTCTAAACAGTGATACACACCTAATTCTGTCTACAGAGCAGACTCTAGGCAACACACAGATGCACATGCCCAGGTGTCTGGCCACTGAACCTTGCCATAGAGTTGCCTAATGTGCAGAAATACACATGTAAGGCACAATTGGTTTACACTATTGCAGCTACACTTATCCCTACCACTGCTCACAGGCCTATAACAGGTTTTCCTATCCCACAAATTCATGATCTGAATCAAATTGGCAACCTTATTCCTATGTGCTACAGTCTACATTACCTGTAGTATCATGCAGTACAGGAACTATTCCTCCCAGGTCCTGCACTTATGTGTGCAGTACAGATGCTGCTCATCCCTAAAACAGTTAGACACTCTCACACACTCTCTCGCTGATTCATTGAACACTAATTTCACCACATAACACTCTTCACTGTACATAAAACTGACACCCCATACACCACTACCTAGACACCACAGATACCCATGACAAGGTTAGCTACTACATATTAACTATTGAGATACAGACATATTTGTTTACATATACATAGACACAAATCTTCACTACCTGCACCAAGCATACCACTCTATGTACCAATTGGCACATAAGCATATTTTTCCCCAATGCCTACACCATACATATATGAAAACACACACACACACACACACACACACACACACACACACACACACACACACATATATATATATATATATATATATATATATATATATATATAATTTTTTTTGAACCAACCACCCATTTTATTCATGAAGGCCGAAAAGGCCGAACCTTTACAAATATACCATAAGGCGCAAAATGCCGATGCCTGTACACGTATACTGACAAAAAGAATATAAATATATATATATATATATATATATATAATATAATATAGAAAACTTTTTTTTCCGTGGAGAGCTCCTCCCCCCTTGGCGATTCCGTGGCGATCCTCAGTAAACTCTCCAGCATGCCCTCCCGGTCGGCCGGTACTGCCTGTCGCACCACCCAGCCTTCTCTCCCACCCACACCGCTCCGCCCCCCTCCCCTCGTCACTGCCCCCTCACCCTCGGCGCCTCCACAGGGCGGTTGCCCGCTGTGCTCGCCCCCTCTCCGACCCCGCCATCCCACTCGACGCCTACTCCGGAAGAGCCGCGCCTCCTTCACCTCCGGCACGTACCCCTATCTTCCTCGTCGCCGCCCCCCTCACCGTTCTTCGCCCTCCCCCGCTTCATGGTCCCTCCCATCATCCTCCCTCCCCTCCCTCCTCGGCCCCCCACCGCCGGCGACCCTGTCGTTTCCGACCTGGACTCCCGACCAACTCTTCCTCGTTGGTCGGGGGGCCGTCCTTCCTCAGCCTCGGCGAGCCCCCCTGCTTCGGTCGCAGGGACCACTTCGTCGGAGCCCCCCGACCAGTTGTGGCCTCCTCCGGTCGTGGACGAGCGCGGAGCGGCATCTTCTGCCTCGGCTCCCGCCGTGGTCTGCCTGGGACCTGTTTTCCCCTCCTCCGGCCAAGGTCGAGCGCGGAGCGGCGCCCTCCTCTCTGAGGGCGGCCTCGGCTCCCGCGCTGGTCCGCCTAGGACCTACTTTCCATCGGTTCTCGAGCCGAACGGGCATGGGGCTATGTGCCTGCCCAACTGCACCCCCCAAGGCGCTAGCTGCCAGCGCCAGTCCACGCGTAGCTACAGTTTTCCCCCCTGAAAACTGAGCCCACTCCCCTACGCGTGATCAGCTCTGCGCATACGCACGCGCATTCACATGGGGCTGCTTGCGTATTACGCTCCAATCCCGTGGCTACGCAGCTTGGGGCCAGCGTAGTCCCTGCACACTCAGCGATGAGCACGTGCGTCGGCTCCCACGGTGTGGGTAAGCCTATTCCCGCTACAGCGGGCTTTCGCGAGCTTGCGGCCCCCCTATGTGTGGGCTAGCCCTCATCCTCTGCTGCAGGCTCTCTCGAGCCCGGAGGCTCCCACGTTGTGGGCCAGCCATCTTCCTCTATTGCGGAACACGTTGTCCCCCCTTTAGCGGTGGACCAGCGCGGAGGCCCCCACGTGGTGGGTCAGCCCTCTCCCGCAGTCGCAAGCTTACGCACGAATCGAGGCTCCCACGGTGTGGGCCTGCCTTCCTCCCCTGTCGCGGGCTCTCGTAACCCTGGTGGCTCCCACTTTGTGTGCCTGCCCCATCCCTCTGCAATGGTCACCCCCGCGCTGGGGCTTTCTTTCCCCTTTGCTGGCGGGCCTGTAGCTGGCGGGCCTGACTACTCGTCCGCTCCCGTCGCCGGCTGCCCTTCCGCAGCCCCAGCCCCCCTTCTCCTCCGTGAAAGGTCTGGCCTTCCCCCGTGCCCCATCCTACGCCGACGCCTTACGGCCAGATCGCGCACGGATCCCTCCCCCTTTCCTCGCGGAGTTCATTTTTCCTGACATCATTTTCGATCCCCCATCCGACGGATACCCAATTCGCGTTCCTTTCTCCGACGCGGACATTTCTTCCCTCTCCTCCACCTTCCACAAAACTTTCGTCCTAAAGTTTGGCTCCGACTGTCCGAAGATAGCTAAAGTGAAGGAGGCTATCGCTGCTTGGGGTCTCTCGACCGTCTTCCGGGTCGTCGCTCTCGATCCTAAGCACATGTTTCTGCACCTGTCCTCCGACCAGGACTGCATTAAGGTTTGGGCCAAGGGCTCCACCAAATTGACTCTCAGATTGCTAAAATCGCTAAATGGTCACCCAAATTCAACCCCGCTGTGGATTCGACTATTATATCCATATGGGTCACCCTACCCAACCTCCCCTGGTATGCTTCCCCGCAGCAGCTCTCAAGTGTATAGCTAGCTCCTTCGGTCCTTGCTTGACATCACGGAAGAAACCCGCACCCTTTCTAAATGCAACTATGCGAAGATTTGTGTTGAGCTCGACCTCGCCAACGAACCCCCTAAAATGATAGAGATAGATCTCGGAGATCAGACGATCAGACAACCGCTGGTATTTGACAACAACATTGTTTACTGCCAACATTGCCAGATGAGCGGTCATTCTTTGCCACGATGCTTCCGGGCCCATCCGGATCTCAAGAAGCCTAGACCCCCCAAAACCCAAGATCCGGCTGCGCCCACCACCCAACGCCCTACCTCTCCCGACTTGCCCTCCAGTCCCCTCCGCCCTACAGGAACCCATCCTCAGCAAAGCACTAGATCCCCCACCCCGTCAGACTCCGCCATCGTTCCCTTCAACCCTCCCTCCATCACCCTCTCTAATTCCTTTGGCATACTCGACGTAGAGAACGCTCCCGAGAGCCCTTGTATGCACACCTCAGATCAGGTTCACCCCGAATCAGACGACATCTCCCAGGCTGAGCCGGACGTCTCCTACGTTGCCGTGCTGATATCCGACAGCCTTTCCATCCCCCCAATCTCCTCCACCATTCACGCCGACATTGCCCCCCTTGAGATTTCCCCATCACTTCCCTCAAGCCCTTGGAAACCAGCCCCAACCACCCCCCTATCTCCATTAGTGACCTCGCGCCCTCCCGTGCGCTGCTGTCGGAGCCCCCGACCCTTGCCATTTAATCGAGGGAACAGAGAAGCCCCCGGTAGACCCGGCCCTCTCTCCCGTCTTTGCCGACGCTTCCCCTGTCCCGTGCTCCCCCCTTACAGGCAGGTTCTGGCAAGCCCAAGAAGCATGGTTCCTAGATCGCAACAACCCCCTATGTGCTCTTGAAGACGTCGAGGCAACAGATTCCTTCACTGTGGCCACCGAACGTCTTTCCTCACCTTTTGGTTTGGCTGAGGCCAGTAACGTCCACGTAAACTCTACCAACAAATCCTCCTCGAAAAAGAAGAAGAAAAACAAGAAAAAGATTCCGCAAGCGGCTATGACCACAAGGTCAGCTGCCAAGCTCAACCACCACTCCCCTATCCAATGTTTAACATTCTCTCGTAGAACGTGAGAGGTATAGCAAATAAACCGATGCTGAATAGAATCCTCAGCCTTAAGAAAATCCATAAAATTGACATACTAGTGATCATCGAACCCAAAGTCCCCAAGAAAAGGATCACCAAAATCCGACTACAACTTGGTTTCACGATCGCATTGGCCGGCAGTCATGACATCTAGATTCTCGCCAGTGCTGACATCAAGTGAGGTATGGTTCTGGATTCCTGCCAAGCCCTCTTCTTCTGGGTGGAACACCCTCAACTTCGGAACAGAACCCTAATCTCCGCCGTCCACGGCAGCTGCGACCTCCATGAGCAAAAACTCCTCTGGGCTGATCAGCTCGACACCCACCTCTCCCTCCAGAACCTTCCATGGATGTGTTTAGGCGACTTCAACACCATCTTTTGCAGTGTCGAAAAGTCCGGAGGGTGCCCGCCGCCTCTTCCGACCATGGACGATTTCAACAACTTCACCCTCAACGCACACCTCACCCATCTTCCTTTTTCCGGCAATACTTTCACCTGGTACAACATGCAGGAAGGCTCCCGGCGTCAATTCTCCCGCCTGGACCATGCCCTCATCAACAGCAAGTGGGCGGACATGGGGCTCATCTCCAGCCTCTCTCACCTCAACACCACTGAGTCCGATCACTCACCCCTTCTCTTCGAGATCAGCAGCAACTCCCACCGCATAAAGAAACCTTTGCAATTTCTGGATTTCTGGAGACATCATCCTCATTTCAAAACCGAGGTGGCATCTACTTGGTTTTCAGTGAACGTCGCAGACCCACTGTATAGAGTTGCGGCCCGACTACGTGCCACGAGCAAGGCCCTCTCCAGATGGAGCAAGGCCGCCTTCGGCAACGTCTTTCAGGAGATCAAAAATACGGAGGATGATGTCACCCGCACTGAGATCTCCTACGTTGCTAATAGATCCCCCGAAGCGCGGACCACGCTTAACCAAGCTAGAGCTATCCTCAAGTCCAGGCTTAAAGTCAAAACGGAATTCTGGAAACAAAAAGCTAGACTTAGATAGGATAACGAAGGGGACCACAACTCCAGCTTTTTCCACGCCTGTGTTAAAAGCCTAAGACAACAGCTCAACCTTCATCGCATCTCCGATGACGATGGCAACCAGCTGACGAACCAGCAAATGATTCAAGAGGCTGCGGCTAACTTCTACTCCAATCTCTTCACTAAAGATGCGATCGTCAAGGACGATGGGGTGCTTGCGAAGATCTCCAGCATCGTCATCGAGCACGAGAATGAATAGCTTCTTTCGCTCGCTTCTGCCGCCGAGGTCCAGACTGCGGTATGGGACCTTGACGTGCACAACGCTCCCGGACCTGACGGCTTCAGCATGGTTTTTTACAGACAATGCTGGGACATCATCGGCCCAAACTTTTGTGAGGCATCGGTTTCCTTCTTTCAAGGAGCTAGATACCCTAAAACCTTATCCAAGGCTAACCTCATCCTTATCCCCAAAAAAGACAACCCATAAACCTTCAAAGACTTCCGCCCCAAAAGCCTATGCAACTTTGCCAACAAAATCATCGCAAAAATCATCGCTAACTGGATGACGAATCTCCTGCCCAAAATTAATCCGAGGAGCAGAGCGGTTTTATGAAAGGACGGAACATCGTAGACAACATCCTGCTTGCCCAGGAGATGGTCACTTCCATGAAATTCCTGGCTAGAGGGGGTAACATCGCCATTAAGCTGGACATGGAGAAAGCCTACGACCATCTGGACTGGCAATTCATGATCTGGGTCTTTCGGGCTTTTGGCTTCTCTGAACCATGGATAGACATCATCTTCAGGTCCATCAATAATTCTTGGTTCTCCACCGTCATCAACGGCCAGGCTTATGGCTTCTTCACCGCTAGTCGTGGCGTCCGCCAAGGGGACCTTCTTTCCGCCACTATCTTCATCATCACTACTGAGGCCCTCAGCAGAAACCTTAAGAGCATGCCCAATACCCCGCGATTCCACCACTTTCACACCACCACCGGATGCCCAATCATCACCCACCTTGCTTATGCTGACGATGTCCTTATTTTTTCCTCGGGTGACACCGGCTCCATCGAGGTTGTCCTTCAAATACTGAATAGGTACACCAGTTGTTCCGGACAAAGAGTCAACAACAATAAAAGCGTCATCTATATCCACCACAAAATGGACAGGTCTCACTCTGCGATGCTCTCCAACTTGACTTCCTTTGACATCGCTTACCCCCCTTTTACCTACTTAGGGTGCCCTCTGGTCTACGACAAGGTCAACTTGGGCCTCTTCAAGCACATGGTCAGCGCCATAAGGAAAAGGATCGCCGGATGGCACAACGCTACCCTCTCTTCTGGAGGCAAGCTGATTCTGATCAATCACGTCCTATCTTCCATTCCAATCTACACCTTGGCGGTCTGCAACCCCCCAAAAAGGTCCTCACTAAGCTTGAATCCCTCTTCGCAAGCTTCTACTGAGGCCACAACAATGGCAAAGATAAGCACCACTGGGCCAGCTGGACCACTATGGCCAACCCTACCTCCGAGGGCGGTCTGGGATTCAGCAGATTGGAACACATCGTCAACGCTTGCTCCATGAAGCTATGGTGGAAGCTGCGCACTGATAATTCTATCTGGACTCGCTTTATGCAAACGAGATACTTCAGATATTCCCACCCTGGAACAGCCTTAGTTAACAACCGTTCGTCGACATCCTGGAGACGCATCACCCGAGGCCGACAGCTTGCTGACCCCCTCATCCACATCCGGTTGGGCAACGGGTCCTCATCAATGAGCCACGATCGTTGGATGGGTGGTGTCCTCTGGCACCCTTCCGAGTCGCCCCTGTGGGAGGGCCAGATTCGCGAGCGTTGGGATCCTTCGTCCGGATGGATTTGGGATCGTGTCAGGATCTGGCTTGATCCAGCGGCTGTCGCCCATCTCGCCACCATGAATCTCCGCATTTCCGACACTCCGAACATCCTGAGATGGTCCCCAAACCCGGACGACCAGTTCTCGCTGCATTCTGCCAGGTCAGTCGTCCGTGGCAGCGGGACCCCATTTCCCTTCATCGCTCCTTTCTGGCACGCGTGCATCCCTATCTAATGGTCGATCCTTATATGGCGCACACACTTCCGGAAGCTCCCCACCGACGATGCCATCACCTCATTTGGCTATAACCTAGCATCGAGATGCCATTGCTGCACTTCCCCTCAAGCCGAATTAGCAGAACACATCCTCACCTCCGGCGATCTGGCCACGTATATTTGGGCTAACCTCAACATCATATTCAGGAAGGTTCTCCTACCTAGGGGCTTCAACGATCTCCTGTCCAGCTGGGACGCTTCCCACGGACATCAGATCGTCGTAGCCGCGGGAATTTGGGTCCTGTGAAAGAACATGAACAAGTTCCAATACGAGGGCTGCCAGCTTACTCCACCCCAATTGTACCGGAAAATCATCAGACAGATTCTTAAAATCCGGAGGCGCTGTTCGCACTCCACGCAAAAGTTTCGGGAGACCCTTATTTAGTCTCTGTCTTCTATTTTCAGTTTTGCCAGCTCGCCTAGCCGTTTCTTTTTCTTGTCAGCGCTAGGCGCTATTCTTGTATAGGCTTCGGCATTTTGTGCCTGATACATCAATAATATTCCCCCTTAAATATATATATATATATATATATATATATATATATTACATTCCCAACTAATATATATAATACATAAATACATATGATACATATGACATAATTATGATACAAAAGGCTCCACGACACATGGATACACTTCTCCATTCCCAAACTCCTATGTAAATGTGAAAATAGCAATGAATATACTATTGAGCTCATTTAGAGACACATTTATGTGTAGGAATTAGTCCACTTAGCCAAGCGTACCACACTGTATCATGACACAACCTTCAATACCATAGGTAGGACACATGGACCAAACCTACACCAAATATGACATAAATTATTCTTCGGGACTTGCATCAAACCCTTAGTGGTCAAAATCTTGTAGCTACCCAAATATCACTATTCTAAACCATAGATCTACTAGGAATGAGTACTTTAACACCTATTTCACCACCTAGAAGGTTAGATCGTAGCCATTAGAGGGGGCTCCTACAAATTTACTTGGAATTTGGCCATGAAAATGAGAGGAAAGAGGTTTATACCTATGAAGAATGGTGCCTCCTCAAGGACCTACGAATTTAGAGAAGGAGGAAGAAGAAGTGGCTTCCAAATCCTTGCTAGAGCCTCCACCAAGCCTCCTTGAGCTCCAAATTCCTTACCACACCATAGAAGAAGAATGGAGAAGAAAATTGGAAGACTGTGGAAACTTTTGGATAACGAGAGGAATGAGTGAGCTCCTCCTATAGTGGTCGACCAAAGAAATGATAATGGATGGGCTTAGTTAGGTTCCATTAGGATCTAATCATCTCCATATTAATTAGCTAGTAGGAAGGCTTTAAGGGGATTAAGTGATTTGGGCCCTATATTAATACATGCACCTAATCTAGCCATGACTAGGTTCCAACTAAATAGGAATTCAGGAATTCCTAATTCATGAATTTAAATTAATTAATCATGCTAATGGCACACTATAGAAATTTTAAATTGGTCAAATGTAATCCTATACGAAAATGTGGTAGTGAAAACTCTACCCCCTAAAAATTTTTTCCCTCAAAATTTAAGAATAGTACAATCACAAGAACAAGAAAGAAAATTTATCTCATAGCTCAAAAAGATAAGGATATCGCTCGTGCATCTCATCCTCTCTCTCCCAAGTGGATTCTCTAGGAGAGTGATGCCTCCACGCGATGTAAACCAAAGGAATCGTCTGGTTACGTAGTATCTTCTTCTTGCGATCTAGAATCTCTGGGCTGCTCTGGATAACTGAGACTCGGCCCAACTCGATCTCCGAGTGGTCCAATACATGGCTAGGATCTTCCACGTATCGTCTCAGCTGAGACACGTGAAACATGTTGTTCACTCCCTCTAAGGTAGGCGGTAAGTCCAGTCGATAAGCTACAACACTGACCCTCTCGAGGATGCCGAAAGGTCTGAAAAATCTCAGGTTGAGCTTCTTGCCTCGCCAAAACGGATAGTGCCACGTGTCATAGAAAACTTCAAGAACACTAAATCTCCAACCTAGCACAAACAAGATTCAAACAAGCAATAGGACAACAATTTTAACCTAATCATCACACACAAACAAAATACCTATTATCGCAAACTCCAACGGCCTACGATGGCTGTCGGCCGAGTGTCTCTGCCTGTCCTGAGCCACATGAAGCCATTCCCTGGTCTGTTTCACCTTCTCTGTAGAATCTACGATCATCTCCAACTAGAGCTGTCAAAATAGGCTAAGCCCGTTGGGCCAATCCGCCCCGCCCGCCAAAAAGGTGGGTTGGGCCGAGCATTTCGGAGCCCGCCAAACAGGCGGGCCTAGGTGGGCTGGCCCGCTAGTAGCCCGCCCCACGGTGGGCTAGCCCGCGGGCCAAGTGGGTTGGCCCGCCATCTATTTTTTTATAAAATTTTTAAATTTTTTATTTTGCACGTATATGAGATATGTATTATAAATGATAAAAATTCTCATTTAATGCAAGTAATGATGTATAAAATATTAAATTTGGTCATTTATTTACATGAATGAAGGTGTTTTAAAGAAATATCTACTATTATAATGTTTCTTGTATTTTACTTGTAATTTGATGCATATGAGAGTGAGTAGAAAATATTATATATATAATTTTTTTTCCTTTTTAGAAACTAAATAATAGTTAAAAAAATTTAAAAAATTAAGCGGGACGGCCCGCCTATCCCGCGGCCCGCCGGTGGGTTGGGTTGGGTTGGAATTTTTCCAGCCCGCCAAAATGGTGGGTCGGCCCGCCCTGTCCCACCAAATGGTGGGTTATGGTGGGTTACGGCCCGGCCCGCCCCGCCGACCCATCTTGACAGCTCTATCTCCAACCCCAATAAGGCTCTCTCACATACCTCATCCGAAGGTAATGGGTGCGACACCTCTGTTCACACAATGCCTCGAAAGGAGACATCTTGATACTGGCCTGATAGCTATTGTTATAAGAAAACTCAACCAGGTGAAGATGATCCTTCAGCCAAAATCTAATGCACAAGTCCGAAGCATATCCTCGAGCGTCTGAATAGTCTTTTTTGATTGTCTATTTGTCTGAGGATGATAGGTGGTACTGAACATGAGCTGAGTACCCAAACTAGTTTGCAAACTCTTCTAGAAATAGAAAGTGAATCTGTTGTCCCGATCAGGAACTATGTTCATAGAAATCCCATGCAATCGGACAATCTGTCACACATACAACTCTGCAAGCTTCTCAGTGGATAAACCCACCTTGAGTGGAATAAAGTGGGTCAATTTAGTTAACCTGTCTACGACGACCCAAATTACATCATTCCCTCCAAGAGTACGCAAAAGACCGGAAATAAAGTCCATGGTGATATGCTCCCACTTCCACTCTTGGATAGGTAATGGCTGAAGCAAACCACCGGATCTCTGCCTTTCAGTCTTAACCTGTTGGCACATTAAGGATCTGGAACAGAACTGTACTACCTCGTTCTTCATTCCATACTACCATACATGATCCCTCAGATCCTTATACATCTTTGCAGCCCCAGGACGTATAGAATACTAAGAGTGGTACGCCTCCTACATGACCTTCTCTCGTAGATCCCTGCTCGACATGCAAACCCTAGACCCATGCCTCAAATAACCATCCTCAAATATAGAAAAGTCCTCAAGCAATCTTGCCCGCACCTGAGCCTTGATACTCCTCAAGCCCATATCTTGATACTGAGCATCTTTGATCCGATCCGTCATATGCATAAGCTCTCTAAATCCCCCAATAGGTGCCAATTAATCGTCAAATACATAGCCAATGGATATCGGCTCAGTGCATCCGCATCCATATTGGCCTTTCTCGGATGGTACTGCAAGGCAATATCAAAATACTTCATCAGTTCTAACCATTTGCGCTTCCTGATATTCAACTCCTTCTGGGTGAAAACATACTTCAAACTCTTGTGGTTAGTAAATAGTTTCACCCTCTCCCCATACAGATAATGCTTCTACAAATTTAGAGCAAAAATTACCGCCGCCAACTCCAGATCATGAGTGTGATACTTATTCTCATGTGGCCGTAACTGTATAGAAGCATATGCGACAACCTTCTTATTCTGCTCTAACATACATCCCAGTCCTTTTCCTGAAGCATCGCTGTATATAGCAAATCCTCCAGTACCAGATGACAATATCAAAACTGGAGCCATGGTTAGCCTCTTCTTCAACTCATCGAAGGTAGCATTGCACTCCTCAGACCAAACAAACTCCACATGCTTTGTGGTCAGTCTTGTCATCGGCTCTACAATCCGAAAGAAGTCCTTTATGAACTTCCTATAATACCCAGCCAATCCAAGAAAACTTTTGATCTCTGCAACTGAGCTTGGAGTAGATCAAGACTCTACTGCAGCTATCTTCTTCTGATCCACGGATATACTATCTTCTATCACAACATGGCCGAGAAACTCAACCATGTCCAGGAAAAACTCACATTTTGAGAGTTTTTTGAACAATATCTCCTTCTTGAAAGTCTCAAGCACGATCCTTAAATGTGTTTGCAAAAACAAAATGACGACTCTGCTGGGGATTTTCTTCGAAAGTTTATTATCTGTGGTTTTATCTACAGAAGAATAAATAAAAGATAATAACTCGAAGATTTAAGGCATATACAACATTGAGAAGATGTCTTATATATTCTTCAAACATAGTATTTCTTTAAGAATTTGCCGTTGATAGGCATCATAGCGACCCGGCCGTCCATCCTGGTCAGTTGATAAGCTCCGTTTGAGAAAACCTTGCTTACAACATAGGGACCTTCGCACTTTGGGTCGAATTTATCCTTGCTCATGTGTGTCATAGTCATAGGACGTCTGACAGTAAGTACCAGTTCACCTTTTTAAAATGCTCGTACCACTACACCAAAAGAGGGATTTTCTAACACAAATTTTTTTCAATTACCAACAGTTTTTTGCCGTTACTAATTACTACAACAAAAAACCGTTAGCAATACAAAAAATCGTTAGTGTAAATAGAAAAAACTAAATTTTAATATACATGATACATATTGTTAATGTTATAACAGTTTAAAACCGTTACCAAATTTAAGAAAAAGTCGAAAAACAAAAAAACACAACTCTGTGCCTTTTCATTGAAAGTGTTATGGGGGGAAACTCTTTTCCATTCCCCCCAATTTTCCCCGTGCGCGCTCTTCTCAGGAACACCCCCCCACAAATCCCCACTGCTCTATACCAAACCATTTTTTTCTATTTCTTCGCAGAATCTCTCTCCCCTCATCCTCTTCCACCGGATCCCACTTGTCCCGGTGTATGTCCTCACTATTCTCGGGTCTGATCGTCCCCATGGTGCTGGAAAAAGAATAGGAGGAGCCTACTTCGCTTAAAGTATCATGTATGAGCCTACTTCTTCCTCCAGATCAACTACGATGAGGTCCTCAAGATCGTCGACCGATCCGCCTACTAAATGTACGTTCCAATCCCTCTCTCTCCTCTTTCCAAATTTTTTTTCTCGATTTTTATTCGTAGGATCTTGACCTTTGGGAGATTTCAGCAACTAACGGAGTGGCGAAGAGGAGAGGAGGAGCATGAGAAGGACAGCAGTAGACGGGGGTGTTGTCGGTGTGGGAGCCGAGGGCCTTCGTCTACCAAATTTTTTTGGTTAATGTTTCGAATCTCGAATTCATTATTCAGTTATATTTTTAGGGTTTAGGACCTGCTGAAGATAGGATGGTAGGATGATAACCCGTAAATGAGAAATTTTCTAGTAGATCAATAATAGTTAGTAGTATATGTGTGAATTCTCTGAAGTTTTAAGAAAAACTGTAAGAAAAAAAGTGTGCTTCCGGAGAGCAATGGACTTCCAAAAAGTATTTATGTTACAAAATTATTAAAACTAGTTATGTATGTATGTAATTATCATGTTTCTTGTGAAAATTATTAAAACTTCATTCCCTTCCATTATCATTACACTTGCAATTGCAGTCAACTGAACAATGCACTTATACTGAGTTTAGGGGTCAGGCACTTGATAGGAGATCATATTCTTCCAATCGCCATATTTATGTTTACTTGGGAACTGGTTCTATGTATTTGGGCCTTTGAAGTTTAAGTTGGTACACATTTGCTATGGGATTCCCTTTAATCAGATTGTGACCTATCTTTATTACTTACACAATACATTCTCTTAGATTTTTTATCTCATCTGTTTGTATATGGCATTTAAACCTTCTACACCTGAGTAAAGTAATTCATAAAATAATCTCATATTGCAGTCTTCCTCTAATGCTGAATTTAAGGCGAACATTTAGCGTGAAGACAAGTCAATTGCCTTATATAATAGATCCTGACATTGAATCTGCATTCAAGGATTTAATGGCAATGAGTTGGTCAGTGACAAAAAGAAGGCTTTTCTAAGTCTACTGATGATAAGGCTGGCTAGGAGGCCTTGGCGAATATCTTCTGTGCAGCTAAAGCTTCAGTGAATTCGGTGCACTTTTGGTATCTTTTAGGATGGCACTTGATGATCTCAGCCGGTAACTGGTGAGGTTTGTCCAGTTCGTTTCTGTTCATTATGTTGTTCTATTAAATAGCTATTGAAGTCAAATTACGTACATGCTTGCTGATATACTATTTGATGAATCTTTATGATATCTTGTATTGTTTAGAATGTTGCATGTTTGTCGGAGTATCTAGAAGATGCCATGAAAGCCTGTTCTTGAATCTTTTGGTCCTGACAAAGCTTATATACAAAAAAAAAGGTCAAAACAGAGTGCAGAACAAAAATGATACACTTGAAGATGAGATACAATAGCATCGGTTCTGAGTGGGGAAAGGTAAAATTGTTTTAGAAGAATGTTTATTGCTGCATGGGTGGCTTACATCGGAACATATTATTTATTTCACAACTAGAACTGGAATTATATTTGTTAAACTTCTCATTCCTTTTTTTAATAGTTGTGAAATGCCTGTTTCCATGGCATAACTAGAGCTGAGATAACCAACAAGAGACTCTGATACTTTGAGTTCAATACCTAAGGTTCCTCTATGTAGAATGGTCACAGTAGTATTCATGAGGTTAGCCCCATTTAATGGGAACATTATGACTGATTATATTGTAGGTACTAGGTGTTACTTTTGCCAGCATTTGCTTAGGTGTTACTGCTCTATAGAGAGTATATATCATTTTTACTTTAGATGTTACTATTTGCATTGCAACTAGTGATCTATAGGAACATCATTATTTACAATATTTTCTTTTATTTAATCTCATGTCTCCCTTGCCTATTATATAAACTATGATAACAACTTTATCTTCCATACAGAGCTGATTATAGCCCCAAAGGTGATTTGTTATCAAGAGTTCATACTTAAGGGAAGATGGTTTCAGAGAAAGGACTTAGAGGTATAACAAAATGTTGGCATATAGAAGTTGTCATTTATGGCCATACTAATATCCGTAAACATATATATATATATTTATATATATATATATATATATATAAATAAAATAAATATATATATATATATATATATAAAGTAATGATCAAGTTCATATATAGTGCGAGTTTGAGGGATCTGATACTAGAATACTCCATATTTCTTGTATTCTTCTTATTTATTTTTGACTGTGTTCATTTATCTCTATACAACTTTGACTAACTTCTCTAATGAAGTGAAGCCATAATTTCTTTCTTTCGTTGCTCATATTATTCCTAATAAACATCAAATTTATGTGTTTCATATAGGTCATTAATGATAGAGGGAATGTCCTCAAGTGTAGTCATTATGTGCCTCTTGTGATTCCCAAAGAAAAGACTCTTCCTTGTGTTATATACTGCCATGGAAACAGGTAGTGAATAATCTTCATATTGGAAAGATCCATATCTATCTCCTATCAAATTTGGATGTCCATAATCTTCATGTAAGAAATATCCATATCTATTCTGCACATCTTTATTTGATGGGAAAAAGTTAAAACTTGACAATGGGGACATTGCTATCATTGGCAAAAGTTTCTAGTTTTCGATATTCCATCTGGTTTACACTGATGGAGAAAGTTGTTTTTGTGTCATTCTCTCATGTCAGATATTTGTTCAATGTACTATTTGGATATCATGCCTGAAACAAGAATAACAAAGCCCAGCATGAGGCTCTCGGCACTTGTAGGATTCAAGCACAATTGACATATCCCTGGCCAGCGACTGTAATGGCTGTATGTCTCAAGCTGCCACTTGAAGCCAAATTTTCCTTCTACTTCTTGATTTGGAGAAAGATGTGTCTATTACAAGAATTTCTCCAAGCCATAAATTAGCTTCTGCGAAAGCGCATAGTAGTTAAGAGGCTGATACTCTTAGCAACCATATGAAAAGCGAGTTGAACCAGAAATCATATTGATTACCTTCAGTCGCACCTTTCTGATCGCTAAGATTAAGCCCGACATGAGGGTCTCGGCACTTGTGATGTCATGTTTAGGTTGTAAACTTGTGACAATCACTAAGCTTGATTAGATTATTTCTTGTAAAAACTTATTATAGCATAATTTATGTGGTGAATTCTTGTCAAAGATGTCCTAGTAGCGTGTCCAGGACTTGTTATGTTGATTATATATAAAGCAATCGGTGTTATCCATGAATATATTGCTAGTTTCTCGCTAAGTCGGCCTTTTTTCTTTTGTTGACACATTTTGCTGTTATGTCTAACTTTTGTTTTTCAATTTCTTTTTCTTTTTGCAGATTATGAGGATACATATCCACGTATATTAAGCTTGCAGGATATTAATAATTATCTACATCTCTATAGATACAAAGTTTAGCTGTGAAACGAACAAGTATGATCTCGTCTTTACAGTTTATTGAGAACGAAAATAACTCTTTTCCTTTTACTTACCTTTTGGATTTGGAGAATTTGAATATTTTTTGCAAATTTATTGTCTTTGTAACATGTAATATATTTATTTTCCCTACAGAGAGATGGAAGTATGCAAAGTGATGACATGGAATTGATATGCTGGAATCCTGTATATGTTTGGTTCAATTGGTTCAGATATGGACAAGTACTCTTCAAAGAACAATAATAACTGCAAGTCCAATTTTTGGATTCCCAAAGGTTGGTTCAATTGGTTTCCCGGCTATGTTTGTTTTAAAAAATACTGAGATATTTTTTCCCCGCTTTAAAGGTGCTACTTCTTATACTTGTAGATACAATGGCGTGCTCTCGATGAGATTAATGCTGGTGTATGTGATGGAATGACGTACAAAGAGATAAAGAGGAACATGCCTGAAGAATACAAGTATGCATAGAAGTTTTAATATCTTGAAAGCTATATGATTTCTATTGAATCTTGTTCTAATACTTACAAAAGCATGCCTTCATGTGTCTACTAGCATAGTTAAGTTGGCTGAATTCTTGAAAGCTATATGATTTCTATTGAATCTTGTTCTAATACTTACAGAAGCATGCCTTCATGTGTCTAACACTTAAGAAGCTTTCTTATTTATATGTGTTTGCAGTTTTCCTTGATAAACAGTATTATATTATGAGTAGTGCAACTTGCCCTTATAACCAACATGCTACCCTGCTTGGTCTCTTTTGCAGATCTCGCAAGAAAGACGAGCTTAGTTATAGGTATCCTCGTAGAGAATCATATCTTGATGTCATTCAAAGGTTAGAATTTCGATTGTTCTGTTACATGCATCTATGACTTGGTTTTTTCTTCTAGCATAATTGAATGAAAGTTTTATTATTCCTCATACAGATTAGAACCTGTGATTATCGAGCTAGAGCGACAGCGTGCACCAGTTGTAGTCATATCCCATCAGGTCTTTTTATGTGAATTCTCTTTTCTTGATAGTGCATATTATTGTTTTCTAAGTATAGTAGTGACTAACTACAAGCTTAATGCATTATATGCTGTGCTGAGAGCACTGTACGCATATTTTGCTGTGCTTGAGAACTACAGATTGCTGAAATATTTGAATCTACAAAACACTTGTTTTATTCTTTCCATTATTGTCTTACTCGAACATCATTTCATAAGTAATTTTAACTTGGATGGCTATGGCCTATTTGTTGTCGTTTTAGACTTAGGCTAGCCCTGATCTTATGAACTATTTTGTTTGCTGAAGAGTGTCCTGTTTGAGCCTACCAGCGGTAACACTGGCATAGGGCTGGCCTTCATGGCAGCTGTAAAGGGTTATAAGCTCACGCTTACAATGCCAACCTCGATGAGCCTTGAGAGAAGGATCATTCTCAAAGCGTTTGGTGCCGAATTGGTCCTTACTGATCCAGCGTTGGGCATAAAAGGCACCTTTCAGAAGGCAGAAGAGTTGGCTGCAAAGATCCTAAATTCTTTTATTCTTCAACAGTTTAAGAACCCTTCGAATCCAAAGGTTATATAACCGGTCTTTATTTCTAGGAAAACTCTGGTCATGAAATTAGAAGCGTGCTGATGAAAGCAGTGTCCCCCCTGTAGATTCACTATGAGACTACCGGGCCTGAGATCTGGAAGGAAACTGGTGGAAAAATTGATGCCCTTGTGTCTGGTATTGGCACAGGGGGTACGATTACTGGATCAGGAAAATATCTCAAAGAACAGAATCCTGATATAAAGGTTAGATTTGTTACTTCTGGTGCAATCTATGGTATCAGCTGGGCTATATTTTTTTTTTTTTTTTTTTTTATATATATATATATATATATATATATATATATATATATATATTTTATATATATATATATATATATATATATATATATTAAATATATATATATATATATATATATATATATATATATGTATATATATATATATATACATATATATATACTTTTACTGATATGCATGTATTGTTTGTTGTTTGCCTTTCTAAAGTTGTATGGTGTAGAACCAGTTGAAAGTGCGATTTTATCCGGAGGACAGCCTGGTATGTTGTTGCATTCTCACTTCTGTTTGTTCTTATTTTAAAATTCTACTGCATTGGTGGTTGACATTTGAGCTATTGTTTACTCTTTATTTTCTATATTTTTTGTATGTTCAACTTCATTTGTACTATGGTTTGATGTTGCATCTTCAAAGAAATGTTATAATAAAAGGTTTTTTTTTCCAAGATAAGGCCAGTCATTAACGACCGCCCATGTCCTGGGGTACTAGCACCAAGATCCCCTCCCATTCCCATTTTTATTTTTTGCGTACTGGGATTCGAATCCACACCCGCTCCTCCCAACCCTTACTAGTATTACCACTAGACCACTCCCTTGGTGATAACACCAAGAGAAATTAGCGGAATAAACTAGACAGATTACAAAAAGAAAGATAGTTCACCTTAGTGTCTAAGAAATACCTCAAAGTGGTTCCTTTCGTTGCTTAGGATTTATCATTCATCATGGAGGTTAAGAAATGAGGAGATTGCTCATAGTATTTGTGATCATAGAATGTCTACAAGACTACCACAAGTTTATCGATAAGTAGTTTTTTTGGAATACCTTTGTGACTAAATATTATTAGAGAAGTTGTCAGTAAATCATGTCTCTAGAATCTGAAGGGAAATGAATATCTTCCTGGTTTGGTTTTTCTGTCAGACTAAATATATTTTGTAGCTAACCTATGGAGAAAATGCATATATCAGTAGGCCACTGATACCGAACCCCAAAAGGCTACCTACAGAGGAGTTTAATCCACAGAGGGCTTATACTATTTTGTGCGATGCAAGTATCGATCGTAACGTGTCATATGTCATTCGTAGACATGCACAATTGAAACAATGTTATGGCTCTATTATTTTGGTGCAATTAAGAGAAATCTGATGCTTAATATTGGGGTTGAGTTTATGATTTTTCCAAACTATATTATTTTGGTGCAATTAAGAGAAATCTGATGCTTAATATGCATTTTTTGTGATGGATTCAGTCCATTTGGAGTGGATTTATATTAACAGTGCTGAGTAGTTTCCTATTGGATTATTGAGATTGCTAAATTATTTTCGACATAAAAAGGAACAGATGGAAACAGTGGATTGTTTCCTAGTCATGATTGTGCGTTTTGATCTACATTTTCCTGTTCTTTTTTTCATGAACTTTTCTTGTTACAACTTGTAAGATATGAAGACATCACTTCTTTGCCATATGTTGATATATTGTAAATGAAGCCTGCTGATACATGAACTTTCCAAATATATATTATTTAGCTTATATTGGATAATTTGGACTGAATTTTTCTTTGTTATCATGGAAATGCATGCTCTAATTGAAGCGGCAGAAGAGAGGCATGAACTTTATGGAAATGCAGGCTCTAATTGAACTTTATGGAAGAGGCATGAACTTTGTTATCATGGAAATGCAGGCTCTAATTGAAGCGGCAGAAGAGAGGCTCTACTTTGTTATCATGGAAATGCAGGCTCTAACTGAAGTTTACTTTGTTACTGCTGATACATGAACTTTCCAAAGTATCGCGTGCGATATATGTAATTTTTTTTACTTTTGACGGTTGTTGTAACAACTCTATTGAACCTTATGTTATTTAGATATGTTTAGTGTTCAAGTACTTTTATAAAAAGCTAGATATTGAACTTAATTTCCTTTGATAAATATAGTGGTTAATTGAAATGTTTACTTCTGATGATCTATAATATGGTTGGTAATCTGGAATTTCAGTTACAGGTTATGGCATTATAGTTTTTTTTAACTGTAATGGAATCTATTTTTCTAACAGTTTTCATATTATTATTCCAACGCTTATAAATGTTACTAAATTTATTTTTCTAACAGGAAAGTGGATTTGCCAACGGTTTTTCACCGTTAGAAATTTTCCTTTCCCAACAGCTATTTACCGTGAGGAATAAAGCATTTCCCAACATTTTTTTACCGTGAGGAATTTTAATTTTGTAACGGTTTCTTTCCGTTAGCAAACAAACTTTACCAATGGTTTTTTACCGTTAGAAAACAAACTTTACCAACGGTTTTTTACCGTTAGCAAAAATTCCCAACACCGTACTTCTAACGGTAAAAAACCGTTAGCAATAATTTTCCTAACGCTTATAGTCGTTCGAAATTGACTGTTTTGGTGTAGTGTACTATGACTTTTCGGTTGAAAGCTTTTGAGATACGGGCTTGATATAGCTCAATATGTTGTTGAGCTAGTAGCCGCTTCTCATCAAGTGCTTCAAGCTCCTGAAGTGGAAGACGATCATTATTTTCTGTTGTGAGTTCATTGGCAATCGCAATTCTCAGAGAAGGGATTTTAATTTCCAGTGGTAAGACGGCTTCGCGTCCATATACTAAAGAGAAAGGTATACAACCGGTTGGAGTGCGTATGGTAGTACGATAAGCCCATATACATTCTCTAAGCTTTTCACTTTAATTCCTTTTATTAGTAGAAACGAACTTCTTTAGAAGCTTGATGATTGTTTTGTTGAATGCTTCTGCCAAACCGTTAGCTGCGGGATTGTAGGCTGTGGAAGCAACATTGTTAATCCTGTTGTCATCGCAGAATTGAGTAAACTTTTGACTAATGAATTGAGGTCCATTGTCATTAATGATTTGTCGAGGAATGCCGAATCGATAAATAACATGATGTTTGATGAAGCTAACCACACTACTAGTTTTGACTTCAGCCAAGGTTATAGCTTCTGCGCATTTCGAGAAATAGTCGGTTATAGCTAATATAAATCGATGTCCTCTAGATGACGGTGGGTTGATAGGACCAATAATGTCTATTCCCCAAGCTTCAAAGGGCCATGATGCGGCAGTCGGATGAAGAAATTCTGATGGTTGGTGGATTAAGTCGGCATGGATTTGATACGCTCGACATTTCCTTGCATATTCAATAGCATCTGATACCATAATGGGCCAGTAGTAACCCATATGTCGGATACGATCCTGTAGCTTAGGACCAGGCTGATGTGCACCACAGGCACCATCGTGAGCTTCACGTAGTATTTGTTTTGTTTCATCTCCCGCAAGACAATGCAGGAGTAAACCGTCGAATATTTGTCGATAGAGGGTCTTGGAGGTGTGATTGTAATAAAACCAGAGTGATTGTCGATGGATTATTATAGCTTTCTTAGGATCTTCGGGTAAGATGTCACATACCAAAAAATCGATGAAATGAGCCCTCCAGTCTTCACTAATGACGTTATTTCAATGTTTGAGTTATTCTCGATGCAAAATAACTCTCTGTTAGTGATGACAATCATCTGTTGTCTTTTTATCGAAATTGCTAATACTGCTGCTAGATTAGCAAGTGCATCAGCCTCTGTATTGCAAGCTCGACGTACATGTTCAATAAAGAAGCCTTTGAATGATGTAGCCAATCTAACTGCCGCTTCATGATATGGAACAAGGTCTTGGTGTCGAACTTCGTACGTGCCTCTAACCAGATTGACGATCAGTTTAGAGTCTCCGTATACTTCAAGATATTCAATATCCAACTGTTTAGCCAATTGGAGACGAGTGAGTAAAGCGTTGTATTCAGCAACATTGTAGGAGCATGGCTCGTCTAAAGAATAAGCTCTTTGGAGAGTCAATCCCTCTGGTAATACGAGGAAAATTCCAACTCCAGCGATAATGGTACCTTTGGGTCTGATCTTGGATGCACCATCAAAGAATAGACGCCAGGATAGAACTTCTGAAATCATGTTAGATTCCAAAGTTTCATCAGGAATTTCGTCATAGAGTTTACATGTCTCTGGAATTGGATGAGCCACTAGGAAATCGGCTGAGGCTTGACCTTTAACAGACTTTTGGAGGACATAAACTAATTATTGTGCTAACAGTATGGCCCATATAGTGAGTTTGGAGTTGAGTGTACTGGGCTTCTTCATCAAGACCCGGTGATGGTTAACTCTGGAGATAACATGAATAGTCTGGCCTGTAATATAATGTCTGGTCTTCTGAATAACAAACATTAAAGCTAGACATTCTTTTTCCACCGGGCTATATCAATGTTCAGCCTCGATTATCGTATGGCTGAGATAATAGATAGCTTGTTCGTGACCCTCTTTGTTCTTCTAGGCTAGTAGAGCTCCTAAGGAATGATCTATTGTACGAACATACATTAGGAAGGGTATTCCTGAGATTGGAGGTACTGGAACTGGAGGGTTCATCAAATACCGTTTTATGTCTTCAAATACTTGTTGGCATTCTTCAGTCCAAATGAAAGACACACCTTTATTCATCAATTGAGTGAATGGTCTGCAACGTCCAGAGAGATTCAAAATGAATCTCCGGATGTATGTAAGCCGTCCCTGGAATCCTCATAGCTCTTTTAGGTTGCGTGGAGGATGCATCTCTTGAATGACTTTGATCTTCTCGGGGTCAACGTGTGTACCCTTAAAGGTAATAACGAATCTGAGGAATTTGCCACTAGGGACTCCTAGGAATGACTTAGTGGGATTCATCTTGAGTTGATGCTGGCGCATTAGATCGAAGATAGTTCTCAAATCTTGGATGTGATCTTCCTTTATATGACTTTTGATAGCAATATCGTCGACATAACATTCGACTATCTTCCTCAAATGATCACGTAATATGGTACTTATAGCCCGCTGATAGGTTACACCAGCATTTTTAAGACCGAATGGCATGACGGTGTAGTAATAGACTCCCAGAGGCGTATAGAAAGATGTATATCTCTCATCTTCTGGATGCATCTTAATTTGATTATATCCTGAGAATCCATCCATAAATGACATTCGTTTGAATCTGCAAGTATTGTCGATCATGACATCAGTGATCGGAAGAGGAAACTCATCTTTGGGACAAGCATCGTTGAGGTCTCTAAAGTTAATGCAGACTAGAACCTTCCCTGTTTTCTTCATAACTGGGATGACATTAGCCACCCAGTAGGGATGTTGTTCTTCTCTGACAAAACCACAGGCGATAAGCTTCTTAACTTTAGCTTCTATAGCGTCCATCATATCGGGTCAGAATCGACGCTATTGTTGTTTAACTGGCCGTATTTGGTAGGATGTTGAGCTTGTGTGTAGTGATCTGAGGATCTAATCCTGGCATATCCTCATAGCTCCAGGCGAATACGTCAATGTATTCCTTAATGAGCTGAATTAGTTCCTGTTTATCCACTTCAGAAAGGCTTTTGTTGATGAAGATTGGCCTTGGAGAAGCTTCATTTTCGACATCGACCTGGACCAACTGATCTTCGGTAGGTGGTTTTCGTTGTTCGAAGCGAAGTTCCTATTGATTATCTATTCTTTGTGCCCAAGGATCTGACTCAGGAGCTTCATCAAAATTGTCATCGTCTTCTGAGAACTCGGCGGTCACCATATTAAAAGATAGAGTCACTCGATGGACGTGCCCTATACTGGTGTCAGAATCCCATAAAATAGAGTCAGAAGAGTTTGATCGCTCCTCTTTGTCAGACTCAGAAGCATCTGGGATCGTAACTGGCGAAGTATAGCCCAACTGATGCTTTGTTTTGCTATAGTATTGCAGTGACTTTTCTTTTGGAGTAGGGATACGAATAGGAGTTCGTCTTCGCTAGGAAGAAGGAATCTTGAGCTGGTTTAAATAATACTTCGTCTTGGAGAGGTTGAACTGCTCCTATCATGAGTGGTTCGAAGTTATCTAGCATTTCTAAGTAACATTGAGTATAATAAATAACATCAGTATACTACAAAGGACTTTCTATTTTATTGATTTTTACATCATCATTTACAACAGGGCTTTTGACCTTAGCCGATGGCTTGCTAAGGTTGATAACCAAAGGAGGAGACGGAGAAGGCTTGTTATGACAGAGGTTGATAACAAGAGGCTCAGAAGAGCTGTGCTCCCTCTATTCCCTCTTTTCAGCAGGAAGAGGCTTAGCATGAGAGGAGAGATGGATGGTCAACGTCTGAGAAGACAAAGGACGAGAAGTGCGTCCTTTAACTGGAATCACAAGAACATCATCTGGGGTGTCCCTCTGATCTTCCTCAGTATCCATGGCCAGTAAGACCTTTATGAATTCTTTTTTATACATTCTGGAGTCAGCACAGTATGCCTCGATACCCCGAAAGGGATTGAGATCGGCCACTTCCTTCCTAACTTCTCTATTGTCATCAACATATTTGAAGCACTGATGGAGATTGGATGGCACGATGTTATGTTCATACAACCATGATCTCCCTAACAAAGCATTGTAGGAGCCATAATTGTCAATCACATAAAAGTAACTTTTGTGCGAAGATTATCGACTTGAACTTTCAGGCAAATCTTTCCTAGTGGTTCGCTTCTCCCGAAATTGAATCCCAAGATAGTCGTAATTGTTGTAGAGAGATTATGCACTGGGATTTTCAAGGCATCCAGAAAACTTTTTGGCATAATGCTAAGTGCATATCCGGGATCAATCAGGATGCGATGAACCTTCATTGTATCGACATATCCAGTGTAGTATAAAGGTTGGTCATGTCGATTGTCTTCTAAGAGCATGACATTTTCTGTGAAGGTGATATTGGGAATCAATTCCATATGACAGTAAAAACATGCCACAGGTTCCTCGTCTGGTTTCTTGAGGAGTGCTAGACAAGTGTCAGCTTGCATCAAAGCTTCGTTTTGTGTTTTTTGAGTTTCCCTCGAGAGACGCAAGAGCTTGAAGATTGACAACCTCGTCGGAGTGTTGGCTAGTTGAGCCAATATATCAAAGTTATATGGTCTTATAAGTCCAAGAAATAGAGTTTTCTTTAATATTTTATCGAAGCGAACTGGCTGATTTCCTTTGTCGGCCGCTGTTGGCTTGGGAGGAGTTAGTTCCACTGAAGGCGATGAAGCTGATGGAATATTTGCAGCAGGCAGAGAAGCTGATGGAGGAGCATCAAAACCTGGATTAGGGACCACTTGACCTTCTGGATAGTGTCTAAGGTTGAGTCTCCCAGATCTGGTACCGATCAGGGCTTCTTCTTTTGAAGTTGGTAAAAAGAAAACCATGTTGCAATCCTTCATTCGAGTCTTGCCTTTGGAAAGCTTCCTTTGACAAGATAAAAAGTTTGTCCAGAACCCCAAGCCAACACGAGACTGATTGTGTTGAAGGCGTAGGGAAGTATAAGAGATCCTCTTCCATGATTCAAGCCAGGGGTTTTCTACAGGTCATATCCCATCTTCGCCATTAGTTCTCGGGATTGTTGACTATCTAGATGGAATGCTGGTTGGTAACTTTCCTCCTGCTTCAGTAGCGTCGTCTTAGAAGAGGAAGATGAACTCGCTGCCGGAATAAAGGTAGTAGTTAAAGGTGGAGGATGATAATCACCTAGCGAAGTCATGTGACATGACTTGTATTTGATTGCCTTATTAGATTTTTTAGATAAGGTGGAGGTCTAAAGTCAGCCACCAAATCAGGGTGGATCCATATAATTTCCCCTTTATTAGTTGACAGAGGAACAAAACCATCACTTCTTGCAGGCGAGAGATTGACAATCTCCAGAGTAGCTTTCGGGATAGGAACGATTCCATCCTGCATAAGTTAAGCAGGAAAGTCGCCAAACTGTAGAGAGACGATGTTAGCAGTCTCTGTCTTCTCGTCCTGCTGAAGAGTGATTGCGTCGGCTTTAATCATCTCTTGAATCTTTCCTTTGAGCACATAGCATGCTCGAGTCGGGTGTCCAATGAACCTGTGATACACACAATATTTAGGATGATAAGTTTTACCTACTTCCTCTGGCCGCTTTACGCCAGGCAGCTAAAATTTATTGCTCTTGATCAAGCAATCGAAGATGCTCATGACAACATGTCACTCCTATTTTTCGTTTTACGTATTTTCAGTATACATGTACAGAATTCTGACCCATATTATGACTTGTCTTAACTAGCTAATCTTGGTTTGATCTTGACTTGGTTTAATTTGGGTTGGTTCAACTTGGTTTGGATTGGTTTGAGATGAGAAGGGTTTTATATAAAAACCTAACTCCTCTCTCTCTTCCATTATTTTATTTCTCTTCATCTTTATCCTCTTCATCTTCCTCCAACCTAAGGCAAGTACATCTTGCCAAATGTTGGACAAATGTTATTTTGTTTGTTCTAAACTATTCCTTACATGATTCTAAGCATCTTTAGAACTTGGCAATTTTCATTTTGGTGGATGAATTTTTGTAGATCTAAGTTTATAGCCTTTTCGGTTTTCTTGGGTTTTGGTCTACTAAACTTCATTATTTTCAAGTTTTGATTGTTCTATGTTGTAGATATTCAATTTTACCCAAAATGGACCTTTGAAAAGTTAGATTTTGACTTGTTTTGAGAAAGTTATGGCCAAACTAAGATTTGAGCATTTTCTAGTTCATCTGTGCTGAATTTAGCAGGAATGATGAATAGTGCCGCATGGATGAATAGTATTGCAGGCATGAATAGTATCGCATGGATGAATAGTATCGCAGGCATGAATAGTACCATATAGATGAATAGTGTCGCACGCATGAATAGTGCCACATGGATGAATAGTGCCGTAGGCATGAATAGTGCCGCATGGATAAATAGTATCGTAGGCATGAATAGCACCGCATGGATGAATAGTACCACAGGCATGAATAGTATCGCATGGATGAATAATACCGTAGGAATGAATAGTGCCGCATGGATGAATAGTGCCGCAGGAATGAATAGTGTCGTATGGCTTGCATAGTACCGTAGGCTTGCATAGTGCCACAGGCTTGCATAGTGCCGCATGGATGAATAGTGCCGTATGGCTTGTATAGTGCCTTATAGTGCCTATTTTGGCTGTTTTATGTCATATTTGGCTGATTTGTGGCCAGAATTCCTTCCAACTCCCAACATGAAAGTTGTACATCTTTTCCTTGGCTTTAAGAATATGCTACCAACTATTTTATACAAGTTTCTTTTATTCTTGATATGGAGCTTATGATTGCATTGCATATTTTTTATCTTGACCTAAATTGCGACGACCCTACTAAATAGCTTGATATTTTATTAATAAATGAATTTCTTAACATGATTTGATAATATTGTACAGTTAGAGAATGATTGTACCCCTCTCATACCTTAACACTAGCACAGATTCAATTGGTGTTTTAGGCCAAGTAGTTACCTCATTTATTCATTCTCATATGTTATGATGCACCATTTGTCAAGATCTATCTACAAGCTTTCTTTCGTCTATGATTGCTTAACATGATAGTGACTCGTGGTGGGGCACTCATGATATATGTCTTTCTTCTTTGCTTAACATGATAGGGACCCGTTGTGGTGTACTCATAATGAATGTCTTTCTTCTTTGCTTAACACGATAGTGACCCGTTGCGGTGCACTCAAGTCACATGTCACTTCTTTGCTTAACATGATTGTGGCCCGTCGTGGCGCACCCCTAACAAGTACTCTTAACATGATAGTAACCCATCGTGGTGCACTCCAGACAAGTAACATGATATGACATGACATGAACCATGAATACTGTTGCGACGACTTTATTGGCTTACAAGTATTGAATGATTTGGGCACCGTGGGTGTTTCTCTTAAGTGTGTTTGTACAAGCTACATGTTTTGTATTGCATCATGTCTAGGATATGAATTCCTGATTTCCCACGGTCAAGGATTCATACTGAATCTGGCTAGGATTAATGACTAGATTGATCAAGTAGTTCATGAAGAGACTTTCCCAATTACCTGTTGTCCGTTTGATCCCGACCTTATACATATATATATATATATATATATATATATATATATATATATATACACATAGGATTTGGAGCTATCTGTCATGATGAGCACATTTCCAGCTCACCGTCGAGTGGGGCACCTCCTTAGGACACATGTATCTTACTGCAGTGTGTCTGCTATACTTGTTTTCTTTTGCTGGGGTCACTCCGGTAGCAGCAGGCGGGTAACTGGACTTGGAAATCTTTTTGCATCTTGTTAGTAACTAGGCTTGTGATAACCCAAGTTAGTTAAAGTATCAAGCCGTACTCATTGCTTGGCCGTGATTGATGGATGGAGTCAGTCCAGTCCCGACTAGTTTCATTCAGGTAGTCTCCGTATGTTTATTTCAGTACACTATGGTTTATACTTTACTTTGATCGATGAATGGTCGGAAACAAATTTTTATTCAGGAAAAGGGTTACAGCCCCGGTCCTCGTTTGGTTTACGGGTTGTAACTTGGCTTCCGGAATGGTTCCTAAGTTATCCTATCATTTGTCGTCCTATTTAGTATGCACATGTTCTATATGATCCTTATGCTGTACAATGATTAGAGACTAAGTCCACTTATCATTGTCTTTCTATAATTTTTACATGCTCACAAGTCCCAGTTATCTACCTTGCTCACATGTTCCACTTACCGTACATGTTCGCATGTACCATTTCTCTCACATGGTTTAGCTATGTCACAAATTCTCTGTTTAATTCACAAGTCCACAGTTTACATTATGTCACATGATAATTACTTTATGCTCCAAGATGCTTACTTATTGTCTTCCTATGTTCGGGATAAGTGCATTAGTAGTGAACGAGTCTCGATCTTTCCTTACTTATTTGTATCACTAATTGTTGATGTTAGTGATTGCTGGTTTTAGTTCATAGTTTGGCTTCCTTTATGGTACTTGCTATTGGGGGTCTGACCCCACTGGTTTTGTTTGGTCAGATCTGATAGAGAAGCCCAGAGGATCTTCCGCACCATCTACTCGACGGTGACCATCCAGAGCCCCAGTGTACCCAAGTGGGTTTCTTATTTTATTCTTCCACTGGTTATGTACATTATTTTTTTGTGGCGTTTAGCCTCCAAGCACATGTTTAGCTCGTGTTTTAGTCCTTGACATTTAGCCTACGGGCATTAACATGAAGTGCGTATTCTAGACTGCAGCTAGAGCTATCATGTATGACTAATACTCTTGCTAGTTCTCCATTTTGTATTACTAGCTTCATGATCATCCATGTATATATGGTTTGTGATGCTTTACTATTGTATGTCTGATGATCATACTTCTTGTACCTTGTATAATTGCATGTGATTGAGATACCTAGGATTGTCTTAACCTAGGATTATCTTAACCTAGGATCGACTGTTGGCTTGTAGAAGTAATCCCATGTCATGATAGCTTATACGTGATTTTAGAGTACTGGTGTACTTTGGTATTGCGTAGCTGGCTATGTCCATCCCTACTTGCCAGTATTCTGGTCTTGGGGCGTGACATAGGTTTTAGTGGTGGCCCATGCAGGACTGATTTTTTCAGATATTTGGGGGTTACTGATGTTTAGTTATCTCAATCACAATTATCCTTATTGATATCCTTCGTATTATTCTATATCTCTGATCCTTTGACCTGATATCTGTCTTGATCGTTGATCTCTTCTATTCCCTCGATTTGATCCTTGTGTCCTTTAACTTTCAAGGTTACTGTTCCTAATTCTTTCGATTATCTTGTTTAGGTTCTGCCAATGGTAGGTCAGCAATCATCTGTTATGCCAGCTGTGGATGATCAATCTCAGCATTCATGTGCAGAGTCAAAAGTTGACTCGAGGGCAGAGATGTCAGTCCATCCCGATCAAATAGCTCAGCCCGTACAATCAGTAGTCCGAGCAGAGGTAGTACCAGGTCAGCCCGATGTACCTACACTCATATGGATTATCAAAGAAATGATGGAGTCACAACAACGACGAGATCTCGCTCTCCAGCAGAGTATCCATATGTTGATAGACCGTAGTGTGCAAGGAATACCCGAAGGATTTCAAGACGCAAACTTACAGCCAGAGGAAATACAGATTGGAGCCAGACTGTACCAGTCGCACAACCAGTCAGCATATCGAGCCCGACCTACTGTAGAGGCAGTACGAGGGCAAGGGCATGGATCTAGAAGGAACGCATCCAGAACTGAAGGTCGTAAAAGGAACCATTCGCATGTATCAAGCTTTTCACCCCGACGTCCATCACCAGTACCATCATACAACTATACACCCCAGCACTAGGAGCTACCAGTCGTATGTTCCTTCTGTGGAAGGGAAGGGCACACTCATCTTACTTGTCGGAGGGCTAACCATCTATGTTTAGCGTGCGGATCACCAGACCACCTGGTGGGAGTTTGTCCCTGGTGGAGTCCAGCTGGATCGTCATCCTTCTAGCCTTCCAGCCAGCATGCACCAGCGCCGGTTCAGCAACAGGCCCAGGAGCCTTTACTGACGTAGCCCCAAGCATTCCAGCAGGCAAGGCCTTAGCAGTATATGCAGGACCAAGCTCAGAGGCAGAGGTGGAGGAACTAGCAGTAGTATCAGACAGAACAAGAAGGATGTACCTACTATGGAAAGTTAGGGCATTCTAAATCAGTTTGTCGGACGACCAATAGGCGATGCTTTCGTTGTAGAGCAGAGGACCATTCAATTAGTACTTGCCCATATCCGACATCTCGAAGAATACCATCTACTCCAGATATACCCCTGCCATCCTTTCAGTTTCCCCCGTCATCGCCTCTAGTAGTGGACGAGCAGCTAGGGCCAATACTAGATGTTCAACCATTGGCACAGTACCCACCGCCATCGCGAGCTCAGAGGATCAGACAACTCAGAGCACAGTTGCATGCACAATACCAGGAGCAGCTCTAGTATCAGTACGAGGGTAGTACCTTGGGAGTCTCAGGTACCATCTTCCTGGTCTTCCATCAGCTCTTCTTTTGGGATTTGTGTTTCAGTGGCAGGCCAGGTAGTGACGATATATCTTGGGTTCTTGCAGGCGACCTTGTATTTTATCCACGTATGGAGTACAATGGCCGGCTTGACTTATTCGATGAGTGAAGGCGAGTTTCTCATCCAAACTCTTCTGTCTTTGTAGTCGAGGCATGTGATAAATTCATTGGTATCGACTATGATGATACGTCCTGGGTAGTGCCATATCTTAGACTAAGTCATTGGTACCGAATTACTTTGAGACTTGACCCCTATCTATTTTGGAGTCAGCGTAGGCCAGCGAGGACGTTGGTCCCTACTCAACTGTCTCAGGAGACATATTTATTCATATGCCTCCAGCCCTTCTTGATTATGATTGCTTATTGCTTACGCATTTATTTATATTACAGTTGCCTCTATTTACTTATATGCTATGCTATAATTTATAGAGATAATTGTGTTTTCTTGAGCTTTTGTTTTGGTTATCTTGCTCGACTAGCTTTAGGAAATTCCGAGGACAGAATTCTTTTAAGGTGGGTAGAGTTGTCACTCTCGTTTTTCGTTTTACGTATTTTCAGTATACGTGTATGAAATTTTGACCCATATTGTGACTTGTCTTAACTAGCTAATCTTGGTTTGATCTTGACTTGGTTTAATTTGGGTTGGTTCAACTTGGTTTGGATTGGTTTGAGATGAGAAGGGTTTTATATAAAAACCCAACTCCTCTCTCTTCCATTATTTTATTTCTCTTCATCTTCATCCTCTTCATCTTCCTCAAACCTAAGGCAAGTACATTTTGCCAAATGTTGGACAAATGTTATTTTGTTTGTTCTGAACTATTCCTTACATGATTCTAAGCATCTTTAGAACTTGGCATTTTTCATTTTGGTGGATGAATTTTTATAGATATAAGTTTATAGCCTTTTCGGTTTTCTTGGGTTTTGGTCTACTAAAGTTCATTATTTTCAAGTTTTGATTGTTCTATGTTGTAGAGAATTCGATTTTACCTAAAATGGACCTTTGAAAAGTTAGATTTCGACTTGTTTTGAGGAAGTTATGGCCAAAATAAGATTTGAGCATTTTCTAGTTCATCTGTGCTGAATCTGGCAGGGACGATGAATAGTGCCGCATGGATGAATAGTGCCACAGGCATGAATAGTGCCACATGGATGAATAGTGTCGCATGGATGAATAGTGCCATATGCATGAATAGTGTCGTATGGATGAATAGTGCCACATGCATAAATAGTGTCGTATGGATGAATAGTGCCGCAGGCATGAATAGTGCCGCATGGATGAATAGTGCCACATGGATGAATAGTACCGCAGGAATGAATAGTACCGCATGGATGAATAGTGCCATAGGAATGAATAGTGCCGCATGGCTTGCATAGTGTCGCAGGCTTGCATAGTGCCGTATGGATGAATAGTGCCGTATGGCTTGCATAGTGCCATATAGTGCCTATTTTGGCTGTTTTTAGCTGTTTTATGTCCTATTTGGCTGATTTATGGCCAGAATTTCTCCCAACTCCCAATATGAAAGTTGTAGATCTTTTCCTTGGCTTCAAGAATATGCTACCAACTATTTTATGCAAGTTTCTTTCATTCTTGATATGGAGCTTATGATTCCATTACATGTTTTCTATCTTGGCCTAAATTGCGACGACCCTACTAAATAGCTTGATATTTATTTGATAAACGAATTTTTTAACATGATTTGATAATATTGTACAGTTAGAGAATGATTGTACCCCTCTCATACCTTAACATTAGCACATATTCAATTGGTGTTTTAGGTCAAGTAGTTACCTCATTTATTCCTTCTCATATGTTATGGTGCACCTTTTGTCAAGATCTATCTACAATCTTTCTTACGTCTATGATTGCTTGACATGATAGTGACCCGTGGTAGGGCACTCATGATATATGTCGTTCTTCTTTGCTTAACATGATAGTGACCCGTTGTGGTGCACTCATAATGAATGTCTTTCTTCTTTGCTTAACACGATAGTGACCCGTTACGGTGCACTCAACTCACATGTCACTTCTTTGCTTAACATGATTGTGGCCCGTCGTGGCACACCCCTAACAAGTACTCTTAACATGATAGTGACCCGTCGTGGTACACTCCAGACAAGTAACATGATATGACATGACATGAACCATGAATGCTGTTGCGACGGCTTTATTGGATTACAAGTAATGAATGATTTGGACACCGTGGGTGTTTCTCTTGAGTGTGTTTGTACAAGCTACATGTTCTGTATTGCATCATGTCTAGGATATGAATTCCTGATTTTCTATGGTCAGGGATTCATACTGAATCTGGCTAGGATTAATGACTAGATTGATCAAGTAGTTCATGAAGTGACTTTCCCAGTTACCTGTTGCCCGTTTGATCCTGACCTTATATATATATATATATATATATATATATATATACATAGGATTTGGAGCTATCTGTCATGATGAGCACATATCCAGCTCACCATTGAGTGGGGCACCTCCTTAGGACACATGTATCTTACTGCAGTGTGTCTGCTATACTTGTTTTCTTTTGCTGGGATCACTCCGGTAGCAGCAGACGGGTAACTGAACTTGGAAATCTCTTTGCATCTTGTTAGTAACTAGGCTTGTGATAATCCTAGTTAGTTAAAGTATCAAGACGTACTTATTGCTTGGCCGTGATTGATGGATGGAGTCAGTCCAGTCCCGTCTAGTTTCATCCAGACAGTGTCCGTATGTTTATTTCAGTACACTATGGTTTATGCTTTACTTTCATCGATGAATGGTCGGAAACAAAGTTCTATTCAGGAGAAGGGTTACAACCCCGGTCCTCGTTTGGTTTACGGGTTGTAACTTGGCTTCCGGAATGGTTCCTAAGTTATCCTATCATTTGTCGTCCTATTTAGTATGCACATGTTCTACATGATCCTTATGCTGCCAATGATTAGAGACTAAGTCCACTTATCATTGTCTTTCTATAATTCTTGCATGCTCATAAGTCTCAGTTATCTACCATGCTCACATGTTCCACTTACCGTACATGTTCGCATGTACCATTTCTTTCACATGGTTTAGCTGTGTCACAAATTCTCTGTTTAATTCACAAGTCCACAGTTTATATTATGTCACATGATAATTACTTTATGCTCTAAGATGCTTACTTATTGTCTTTCTATGTTCGGGATAAGTGCATTGGTAGTGCACGAGTCTCGACCTGCCCTTACTCATTTGTATCTCTAATTGTTGATGTTAGTGATTGCTGGTTTTAATTCATAGTTTGGCTTCCTTTGTGGTACTTGCTATTGGGGGTCTGACCCCACTGATTTTGTTTGGCCAGATCTGATAGAGAAGCCCAGAGGATCTTCCCCACCATCTACTCGACGGTGACCATCCAGAGCACCAGAGTACCCAAGTGGGTTTCTCATTTTATTCTCCTACTGGTTATGTACATTATTCTTTTGTGGCGTTTAGCCTCCGAGCACATGTTTAGCTCGTATTTTGGTCCTTGACATTTAGCCTACGGGCATTAACATGATGTGCGTATTCTAGACTGCAGCTAGAGCTATCATGTATGACTAATACTCTTGCTAGTTCTCCATTTTGTATTACTAGCTTCATGATCATCCTTGTATATATATAGTTTGGGATGCTTTACTATTGTATGTCTGATGATCATACTTCTTGTACCTTGTATAATTGTGTGTGATTGAGATACCTAGGATTGTCTTAACCTAGGATCGACTGTTGGCTTGTAGAAGTAACCCCCATGTCTTGACAGCTTATACGTGATTTCAGAGTATTGGTGTACTTTGGTATTGCGTAGCTGGCCTTGTCCGTCCCTACTTGCCAGTATTCTGGTCTTGGGGCGTGACATATCATCCTCGTCGAAGGAATATTCTTCCTTCGGATGCGGTGCCCTCTGTGGTGGTGCCGCCATAGTTGGTGTTGATTGACCTATGTTGACGGCTAGAGTTTCTTTGTCTTTAACACTGATGGCCAGAGCCTCTTTACTTTTGCGGTTATTCTGACGGCCACCACTGTTGGATGCAGAATGTTCGTCTCTGTCGAGATTAGGCATCTGGATGCCAAATTGCTTGCATTTGTCATCACTCTCTTCGGCTGCTCTGGCATTCACTATAAATGAAGGCCAGTCCTGGAACTGTATGGATCCAGTCAACATGCTGACTATAGTCAACAAATTTGATTTGCATTTGTCTATAGTCAGAGCATCTAGAGTTCCCAGAGGCATTTTGAGTGCCTTACGGCGGAAGCGTTTAATGAAACGTTCAGCAGTTTTATTAGGCTGTTGTTTTATCTTGATGAGGGCTGACGTAGTCATGTCATTTGTTCCTTCATAAAATTATTCAAGGAACATTTGTTTGAACCCAGCAAAGGAAGTTATGCAACCGTCTGGTAAACTATGATCCCAGTCATAAGCCGCACCAGCTAAGCATCCAACAAATACCCTAGTGAGTAGAGCATCGTTTGGCTAAAGTTTATCAATCATTACCTCAAAGTGGTTGAGGTACTAGCTTGGGGATGTACTGCCATCAAACAACATAATGGTAGGAGGTTTGTATTTGGGTGGAAACTGGACTTCTTTCTACTCTATTGGATAAGGTTGTTTAATTCCAGGCTTCTGTAGGCCGTCCTTCTGTTTAAAGGCTTCGAATTGAGTACGAAAAATCTTTACGGCCTCATTAGCGTCTCCCGGTGCTTGGGGTGCAATGGACTGATTCAGTGTGTTAGGAGGAGGGACTGCATGATATGCACCACCCCCAGCACCAGAAAGACTCAGAGTTGGTACCATAGCATTGTGAGGAGATTGTATCCCATGACCAGCATTGGTGGGAACAGATGCCGCTACCTGTTCTTGGGTTGGAATTAGATTCGCAAACGGTGGACCAGTGTGTTGTGCCACGATTATAGCATGCATGCTTGCCATCATTTTAGCCATATTTTTCAAGCTAGTCTCTAAAGAGGCAATTCTTTGCTCCTGACTTCCTGAGCTAGATGCATCTTGTTCTTCGTTAATAACATAGGCAGTCACTTCTATGGCCAGTAAAAAAGAGCTGGTAGAAAAGATGGCCCGTTCATAGTTTTTACTGTCGGCATCAAAGTCATACAAGGAACTACCCCCAAGACAAGGGATAGGAAGATCCCTTTGACTGAAGAAAACTTGGTCAGAATTAGGAAGATTCCTTTGACTGATTGTTTCTCGGTCGGAAGGAAAATTCCTTTGACAGATTGTTTCTTCGCTTCTTGATCTGGTATATTGGTTGACTCCTTCGCCGGAGTCACGGATCCGATCCAAGTATTGTTGACTGGGGTTACAGGATACATTGTGTCTCAGACGCTTTCCACCCCTAGTGCTTCGAGATGTCATGTTGACTGAAGCGTACAACAATTCATCTTCGCCCACTATCACAGGTTCAGGAGTCTCAACGTAGTTCAAACGATCGAAGACAGACCGTTTAGCTGACTGGCAGCAACATTTGATGACTACTTCATGGCGATGACTACAATGATGTTCTTGTTGTGGAACCACATATGGACAAGACGGCCTTGCAATCTTCTATTTCTGTGCAAGAAGTTCACGGAGATCGGTTACAACGACAAGATAAGAAGAAGTCGGAGGTATATATTCTTTGATGATATTGGGAACATGATTTTGGTTCTTGAGGTGCCCTGTAGCCTGAGTATACAAGGAGGTGCTGAGCTGATTGGCATAGGTAAGAGGATTCTCGACTTCAGAAGTCTTCCTCTGGCGCAAGTTGGCTGCTGGCGCAGACTGCAATTGACGTGCATTATGACTTGCTGAAGTTGATCTTAACTGGTGCTTATTGAGATAGATGCGCAAGTCAGATAGGTCCACCACCTGTGTATCTGTTTGATACACCATCAGCTTTTTTTGTTTGGATCTTGAGATGCACAGGGTTGGTAGATCCTGACTTGAATTCTTAGGAGTTGGCAGAATGCCTTTTTGCTCTGCGCATCCTATTCCTGTGCGCTTGGAGAGGCACAACTGGGTAGCAGAAAGTTCATTTTGAACAGAACTTACTTTCTTGTCAGAGATTTGATTTTCTTGGTCAAGATGAGTAGAGTTTTTGCCCAAAAGAGCCTGCCCAAAAGAGCTTTAGGATTGATTAGCACTAAGGCACAATCAGGAGTATTTTCCATCAAGTCAAGGACCGGGGAAGAATGAGGAAAAGCCAAAGGGCACTTTTCTTTGTTCTGTGCCAGGGCAGTAGTAGTAGGTGTATTCCCAACGAAATTCAAATTTAGGGAAGAAGAGGGAGTAGCTAAAAAATATTTCTTCTTATTTTGTGCCAGGGCAGGAATAGGCACAGCTTGTGCAGAACGAAAAAAGGCCAAAGGGTGCTTTTCTTTGTTCTATCTAGTAGCCTCACTAGATAGGTTCTCATCTGAGTTTAGAACTGGAAAAGAAGAGGGATTAGCTAGAAAGTGTTTCCCCTTATTTTGCGCCAGAGAGGCAGTAAGCGCAGCTTGCGCAGAATCAGTGACTGGTGCTGTTGAGGACTTGGGAGTCCATATGGCGCGTGCCTTGTTCTTGGCAGCCACAGTGGCGCACCTAGCACCCTCAGCACTGATCAGGGCTTCATAGGCTGTTTGGTCAACTTGCACGACCAAGGGCTTCTGCGTCTTGCCGATCGACGCGGTATCACATTGAGTTGTCACTTTCTCGTCAGAGGAGAAAGTCGTTTCCAGCAGAGCCGCTATTTTTTTGCAAAAACAAAAGTTTGATTTACAAACTTAAAAAAAGAAAGTACAATAGTACAATTTGAATTTTAGAGAAGTACAATTATAGGAATCTGATCAGACGACGATCACTTTATCCCTTGGACGATGTGATATCGAAGATACAAGCCTCTGGAGAATGCAGCAGCACTTTAGTAGGAGATTATGATCATTAGTGATCCTTTAGAGCTGATTTGAAACTCTATTTATAGAGTTCTGAGATAACTGTTTCTGAGTTGCGCGCACTGTGTGTTGTGTGCCACCTATCCAGTTGCACGAATGGTTACTTGAACTGCTGGGGATGCATTGCATTCTGTCAGTAAGATGCACGTGGTCGTGGACAGCGTAGTGGAACGTTCTTCAAAATTAGTGGCATGCGGGCCATGTCATTTTGCTTCTGGATGGAAATTGGTTAAGTGTCGCCAGTTTGATAGGTTGCGCCCGGCGCAACCTGATGACTAGCACCCCTTACTGTTCAGTCTTCATTAACTATCTCGTGCCACTAGATGCCTAGCGCAAGACAGCTGTCAACATTTATTAAAAATTAATATAGTCTTCTCGAGTGCCGCGCTTCTCGAGATTCGAAGAGATATTCTCCGACTGTCGAGCTGTCAGTAATCATGACTTACGTTAAGCTTCTCAAGGAAGCTTGTCACGTGGGGCTTGTGCACCCTAATTTGGCACAACCTGAGTATCGCACAACCTAGTGACCAGGCGCTATCTGATGTTGGCACCTTTTTAAGGGTGGCACCCATTTATTTTTGAGCTCCTACAAAATGCTTCTCGTGCTCCTTCGGGGTCTTCGAGTACATCATGATGTCATCTATAAACACCACTACGAACTGATCAAGGTATTTTTAGAACACCTTGTTTATCAAGTTCATAAAGACTGTCGGGGCGTTAGTCAACCCAAACGACATCACCAAGAACTCGTACCGGCCATATCTAGCCCGAAAAGCAGTCTTCTAAATATCTTCCTTTACTTTCACCTGATGATAGCTAGACCTTAAATCTATCTTCGAGAATCCCCTGGCATCGCACAACTGATCAAACAAATCATCGATACTCGGCAGCAGAATTGGTTCTTGATGGTGATATTGTTCAGAGCCCTGTTGTCAATGAACGTATGCACTGACCTATCCTTCTTCGGCACAAATAACACTGGGGCACCCTAGGACGACAAGCTCGATCTGATAAAATCCTTCTCAAGCAATTCATCAATCTGCTTTTTTAGCTCCATTACTTTATGATTATTGATTCTGTACATATGCCGTGCTACTGGCTCAGCATCGGGTACATGGTCAATAAAGAACTCTTCATCCCTATCCGACGACATCCCATACAACTCCTCAGGAAAAACATACTCCATAATGATAGGATGAGGTAGCTCTTGCTGCTCTACCAAAGCTCCACAAATAGCTCCGCCACTCTGCTCCACAGCTCCCCTAGCAAACTCAAATACAAACTCTCTAGGAGGACTAAACACAATGCATCATCGACGATAATCAATGCTGGCATGCTGCGCACTCAACCAATCCATCCCGAGAACTATATCAATGCTCGGAAGTGGCATTACGAGTAAGCTGACGCACAAATCCCTGCCTCCTAAGGGAATATGATGCTCAATACAAATATCCTTGACTAGGATATTACCTCTGCCAGCTAAAATCTTATAGCTATTATCCAAAGGCTCAGATACAATGCTATGCTTAAACACAAAAGCTACAGATATGAAACTATAAGTAACACCAGAGTCAAACAAAGCAATAGCAGGAAATGAATCGATAAGTACTGAACCTGCTATCACATCAGAAGGTGCCTCTCTCTTCTAGACTTTCATAGTAAAAGCCTTGCCCCTCTGTTGATGCTGGGTAATGTGCTGCTGCTGAGTAGGTAACGGTCCCCTCTACGGCTGTGCTACAATAGCCTCGCCAGTGCTCTAGGGGCAAGAGTCATCCCCTGAGCCGGACGAGCAGGTGCCGAAGGATACTCCCTCAACTAAGATACAGAAGATCCACATTACAAGCATACATCGAGCCTCTTCCTGCATACATCCCACAAGTGCCCTGTCTTTCTACAGTAGGCACAAAAAGGAGCTTGTCGAATCTACCTCTAAGGCTGATGCTGAACCACTGCTCGGGCTGATGGCTAGAAAGCCTTCGGCTGGAAGTGGGGATGCTTTGCCAGTGCCTGATCGCAGTTATTCCCGATAAAATCTCGATCCCTCTTGGGCCTAAAATGTAAGTCTTTTTTTGCCACTTGAGCTAGTGCTACTAAATCAGCAAAAGTCACATCCTGGCTCGTAGTGACATGTACTCGAATCTCCTTGGCCAAACCCCTCCTGAATCTGTGGGCTCGATCCACCGGATCCTTCACCATATACTCCGGAAAGTGGCTAAGACTGCTATACTCGACATCATACTCATCCACCGATAGTCCTTTCTGTACTAGGTTCTGGAACTGACTCTCCAGAACCCTTCGAGCCACCTCAGAGTAGAATTTCTTCTTGAAGAGATCTTTGAACATCTTCCAAGTCAGTCAAGGTGCCGACAACTTGGGTTCATTCTGGAACCAAGTGAGGGCAAGATCAAAGAGCTGTAGGCCCACTACCTCAACCTTCAGGTTCTCCAGAATCTGAGCTACCCACAAGATCCTCTCCATATCATCAAGCCACTCATCCGCATAAAGGATACCCTGTGTACTCTTAAACTTTCGGGTACACATCTTTTTGAAATTAGATATGGTACCCTGCTTCTGCTACTGCTGAGCGGGCTGCAGTATAGTAACCCTCTCCAAGTTATCTAGTGCTACCTGATGACCATTCTTTATGCCCTCCCTCATCAGCTCAGTTTGGGCTATGTGCAGCTCTGTCTGTACTCTCTGAGCCTCATCCTAAATCCGTTAAGCATCCACCATGCCCTGGTTAGGAGCAAACAGCTGTGCCCCATCAGTGGGCATGTCTATATGTCACGACCCGCACCCACTTTTCGGATACGAGACGTGTCCAAGTCCAGCCTAAGCAGCGGTATCGACGGTAGTACGCTGTCTAGCCCACAATAAACAAAGTGCTCATAAATACTAACTGCTTATTCACAAGAACTAAATCAACTTTACAAAATATAGAAGTTTTACATTTGAAGAAGAATGTAAGTTTTTACATTTATAGAAATCTACCACACATCTAACTAGTCTTCTATGGTTTGGCCTTCGAGTCTCTATCTCCCCCTCGTATGGTCCATAGCACAAAAGTAGACACGTCATCCTCACCTATAACAACGATCCAGTCAGAAAAGGAGCAGAGTACAACCATATTGCAATTAATGTTATTAGTCCAAAATAAGTTAGAACAACGAGAAACGATGATGGCAAAGTGTATATAAATAACTAGTACTAGCAAGGTATGAATGATCAATATATGAACTAGCAAAATGTAAACTAGTAAGATGGGATCTAACAAGATATAAACTGGCAAGATGTAAACTAGCAAGATATGAACTAATAAGATAATGGACTGGATAAAGAAAAAATAGGAACCACTATGTGTGTGTGAAATACCTTTTAATACGTGAACGGCTGGGCTAATACGGCACATCATACGATGGCTATCCACAATAACATGGTACGGCTAACTCATACGTGAGGTGTATGACTTAGCTATCCACAATAGAAATAATTGGGTTTGTTAACGTACTTACTGAGTATTTCCCCTCCCGACTCTCTAACAATCAATAACGATCAATGATACACTAAGAAGGATACGATAACTACAGTGTCACAATCGTGTCTCAATGGAATATCAAGCAATGACTCAACGGGATATCAAACAAGAAAACTATAGAGTAAACGTTATAATGAACTAAAACATAAATACAATATTGTACTTGCTTGAATCCTTGCACAAACCATAGTTACAAGTCGAGGATGCGAGGAATGCCGATCTAGAATATGTCAATCTATAACATACATCGTACCACGAACCATGCACGAAAACCACAAATCAATTCTAAGGTTCTAGTTCTAAATTCATGGGATAGTGGCGAGTTGGGTTACTAATCTAATAATAGTTAATTCTGGAATAAATTAATTAAAAACATTATTTAACCTAATAATAATCTAAATATAATCTAAACATGCAAGTTTGGCCATCAAAAGTCATGTTTCCAATTTTGGAAACCATAACACGCAAATTGAGGCGTGCCATTGACTATCTGTTCAAACACTATGAACTCTAGATTTTGAAAATGCACCTTGGTAGATTTCAGCGCCATGAGTGCGCTGGAATCAACCGTGCCGCAAAATCACGCTTTGGTCAAAAGATATCGCCGTTATGGCTAATCGTGACCAAAACGGTGATCAACCGATCAATTCTGAGTTCAACAGAATAACTAAAATACTAGATGAACGAAATAATTTTTGGAAAAATTATATGTCATATAGCTCTGTGTTAGCTTTTCGAAAATTCAAACGGTTCGTGATTTTGATTTCTGGTACTCCCGAAATCTCGAAAATACCGAAATGTGTCAAATTTCGGACAACTAGCACACTACGAATTTTCCTGAAATTTAGATTCAACTATTATGAAAATAAATTGCATATTCAGAAACTATACCTCAATACGCTTCCAACAAAAAAACGGCGCGCAAAAAGCACGTCGGGGTTGGCGGGAATCGCTTCGGGAAGTCGAAAACCCTGATGAGTTCTCCCACAAAAGGCTGCTTGAATTTAATTAGGGTGGGCGAATATAATAATATATATATAGGAGAGAGAGAGGCGGTCACCGTAGCAGTTGGCGCCGACAGGTGGGCCCTCCCGGGTGGATTTCTGGGTATTTATTTATTTAATTCAGAAAATTATTTAAAAATCATGTTAAGTCCAAATAAATCAAATCAATTGCAGAAAAATCCAGAAAAAATCTAGAAAATATTTCTAAGTGTCTAGAATATAAATAAAATATTTTAACACAAAATATCATCGTGTGACCTCGCAGTAAATTTCAAAAACCTATAAAATATAAATTCTATATGTTTTAATTATATAAAAATTCTCAAAAATTCTAAAAAAATCCAGAAAATTTCTAAAATATTCTAGAAAATATTTTTAGTCATTTAGAGCACAAATAAAAATATTTGGTCCAGAAATACCCTCGTATGACCTTACAGTAAATCCTAAACGTCCTTAAAAATAATAAAACCTTAAATATTAAATACCTAAAAAATATCCAAAAATTGTAGAAAAATACACAAAATATTTTATACCTAATAGAGTATAAGTAAATTTACTGGGTCTCAAAATAGTCACAAATGGCCTCAAAATAAATTATGAAAGTCATTCATAAATATAAATCTTCATAGAATAAATATTAATAAAATATAAAAGTGTCTAAAAATCATAATAAAATATAATATAGCTATAGAATGCATATAGATCCTATCTAGAGATCTTGTGACCACAAGATGGTCATAAATCACCTATGGGCTTAGTCACAACTCCCATGATCATAAAAAATTAAATATAAACTATTCAAATAAAAATGAAAAAATATCACTAAATTATAATCGGGGTGGCGGATGCCACATACTATCCCCCTTAAAAATATTTTTGTCCTCAAAAATCAACAGGTCATACTAAATAACTTCTACAGGCAAACTCTAAAATAATTCCTAGTCTATATCATTGAAAGGTAAAAAATCTAAGATTACTAATCTAGCATAACCACACATACATGCTAACTATAACTATGGAAAGCCTTTAAGGAAACTTATTTAACTAATATACCTTCAGGTCGGGTCACCGCTACAAATGCTTGATCTTGTCTTTGCTGCTGTCCTCCTGGCCCTCCATAAGCATGTGCTAGGTCTTGACGAGTAAACGTTGTTGGGCAAACTCTCACTTGGTGCGCAGTCGATCCACACGATAAGCATTGTCCTAATCTTTTGCGACACCCACCAAAATGATGGCCTGGTCTTCGACAGTATGAGCATGTAATAATCGGCTGGATCTGATTTTGCAGCTGCAGGAAATGAGGCTGTAGGTGATAGTGCTGGGGTAAAGTCTTCTCTGGAATATTGGGACGTTTTGTCGATCCCAATTGGTTGTTAAGTCCTCCATTTGCGTCTCTATCTCTCTTCTGCTTGCACTTCAGCTCCTTCTCTACGTCCTGTGCAACTTTCAAGATTCTTTCATATGTGGTGGCCTGGCTGGTGGCGATGGCTATGCGAATTTCATGTGAAAGCCCTTTTCTGAATTTCTTGGCTTTGGCTGTAGGGGTCAAGGCATCTGCGAAGCGACTGGGGCGGGAGAACTCTGCGGTGTACTCGTTGATGGAGAGGTCGCCCTGCTCCAGGCTCTCGAACTCGTTCTCTAACTCCTCTATGGCTGCATCAGGGTAGAACTTCGTCTTGAACAGCTCCTTGAACTCTTCCCAAGTCACGTCTGGTGCGGTGAATCGGGGCTCGTTTCTATACCACGTGCGGGCGATGTCATAAAGCTGCATGCTAGCTGTCTCGACCTTCATATCTTCAGGAATTTGAGCCATCCGGAGGTTGCGATCCACGTTCTCTAACCAGTCGTCTGCGTTGAGAATTCCTTCCGTTCCTTTGAATTCTCTGGGCCTAAGGTCCATGAAATTCTTAGAAGTCCCGGGGTGCAGTGGGAGAGCATCTCAAGTCTGAAGGGCCTCCCTCAGGGTGTCACGGAAGACGTCAGCCTGCCTCGTCTGGGAAGTGATGAGCTGCTAGAAAATCCTAAGGAGTGTGGCGTTGTCCAGCGCAGGTGCTGGAGGTAGAACTGGTGCTGGATGTTGAAGGGGTGCTGGCTGATGGAAGGGTGCTGGCTGATGGAAGGGTGCTGGCTGCTGGAAAGGTGTAGGCTGCTGGAAAGGTACAGGCTGCTGGAAAGGTATTGGTGGAGGAAACTGTGCTGGTGGCGGAGTCGGCGGAGGGAACTGGGGAGGTGGTGGAAGGTCATCTCGGCGAAATCTCGAAGTCTGCGGCTGGGGCATCTCGCCTAGATAGATGAAGTGGCCTCCGTGGGTTGGTGGAGTTCCGTTCGCGAAAGACCCACCGACCGTTACTCGGGCATTCAAGGGAGCGATATTCCTGTCTTGAGAATCCATTAGCTGCAATAAAGGAAAAGCATTAAACGGCAAAAATATTCAAGCATGATGCAAATCAAGAAAAGGTTAAAGTCAAGGTGGAGATCAATAATCAAACGTGTGGAGGATGTCCTTAAAATTTAATCCTATTCGCAGGCCCGCAGTAGCACGATTAACTTAAGTACTACCACGAGTTCGCAGTCTTTGCGAAAATGGACTTACATGGGCCACCAAAAAAACTTGTCACGACCCGCACCCACTTTTAGGATACGAGACGTATCCAAGCCCAGCCTACGCCACGGTATCGGCGGTAGTACGCTGTCTAGCCCACAATAAACAAAGTGCTCATAAATACTAACTGCTCATTCACAAGAACTAAATCAACTTTACAAAATATAGAAGTTTTACATTTGAAGAAGAATGTAGGCTTTTACATTTATAGAAAGCTACCACACATCTAACTAGTCTTCTATGGTTTGGCCTTCGAGTCTCTATCTCCCCCTCGTATGATCCATAGCGCAAAAGTAGACACGTCATCCTAACCTATAACAACGATCCAGTCAGGAAAGGAACAGAGTACAACCATATTGCAATTAATGTTATTAGTCCAAATAAGTTAGAACAACGAGAAACGATGATGACAAAGAATATATAAAGAACTAGTACTAGCAAGGTATGAACGATCAAGATATGAACTAGCAAAATGTAAACTAGCAAGATGGGACCTAACAAGATATAAACTGGCAAGATGTAAACTAGCAAGATATGAACTAACAAGATAATGGACTGGATAAAGGAAAAATAGGAACCTCTATGTGTGTGTGAAATACCTTTTAATACATGAACGGCTGGGCTAATACGGCACATCATACGATGGCTATCCACAATAACAGGGTACGGCTAACTCATACGTGAGGTGTATGACTTAGCTATCCATAATAGAAATAATTGGGTTTGTTCACGTACTTACTGAGTATTTCCCCTCCCGACTCTCTAACAATCAATAACGGTCAATGATACACTAAGAAGGATACGATAACTACAGTGTCACAATCGTATCTCAATAGAATATCAAGCAATGACTCAACGGGATATCAAACAAGAAAACTATAGAGTAAACATTATAATGAACTAAAACATAAATGCAATACTGTACTTGCCTGAATCCTTGCACAAACTGTAGTCATAAGTCGAGGATATATGGAACGCCGATCTAGAAGCTGTCAATCTATAACATACATCGTTCTACGAACCATGCACGAAAACTACAAATCAATTCTAAGGTTCTAGTTCTAAATTCATGGGATAGTGGCTAGTTGGGTTACTAATCTAATAATAGTTAATTCTAGAATAAATTACTTAAAAACATTATTTAACCTAATAATAATCTAAATATAATCTAAACATGCAAGTTTGGCCATCAAAAGTCATGTTGCCAATTTTGGAAACCATAACACGCAAATCGAGGCATGCCATTGACTATCTAGTCAAATGCTGTGAACTTTAGATTTTGAAAGTGCACCTTGTTAGATTTTAGTGCCACGAGTGCTCTAGAATCAACCGTGCCACAAAATCACGCTTTGGTCAAAAGATATCGCCGTTATGGCTAATCGTGACCAAAACGGTGATCAACCGATCAATTCTGAGTTCAACAAAATAACTAAAATACTAGATGAACGAAATAATTTATGAAAACATTATATGTCTTAGATCTCTGTGTTAGCTTTCCGAAACTTCAAACGGTTCATGATTTCGATTTATGGTTCTCCCGAAATCTCGAAAACACCGAAACGTGTCAAATTTTGGACAACTAGCACTCTACGAATTTTCCAGAAATTTAGGTTCAGAAATTATGAAAATAAATTACATATTCAAAACTATACCTCAATACAGTTCCAACAAAAAAAACGGCACGCAAAAAGCACGTCAGGGTTGGCGAGAATCGCTTCGGGAAGTCGAAAACCCTAGATGAGTTCTCCCACAAAAGGCTGCTGGAATTAATTAGGGTGGGCGAATATAATAATAATAATATATATATATATATATATATATATATATATATATATATATATATATATATATATATATATATATATATATATGGGAGAGAGAGGTGGTCACCGTAGCAGTTGGCGCCGACTGGTGGGCCCCCCCTGGGTGGATTTCTGGGTATTTATTTATTTAATTTCAGAAAATTATTTAAAAATCATGTTAAGTCAAAATAAATCAAAATAAATTGCAGAAAAATCCAGAAAAAATCTAGAAAATTCTAAAAAATATTTCTAAGTGTCTAGAATATAAATAAAATATTTTAACACAAAATATCATCGTGTGACCTCACAGTAAATTCCAAAAACCTATAAAATATAAATTCTATGTTTTAATTATATAAAAATTCCCAAAAATTCTATAAAAATCCAGAAAATTTCTAAAATATTCTAGAAAACATTTTTAGTCATTTGGAGCCCAAATAAAAATATTTGGTCCAGAAATACCCCCGTATGACCTTACAGTAAATCCTGAAAGTCCTTAAAATAATAAAACCTTAAATATTAAATACTTAAAAATATTCAAAAATTGTAGAAAAATACATAAAATATGTTAAACCTAATAGAGTATAAGTAAATTTATTGGGTCTCAAAATAGTCACAAATAGCCTCAAAATAAATTATGAAAGTCATTCATAAATATAAATCTTCATAGAATAAATATTTAAAAATATATAAAAATGTCTAAAATTTATAATAAAATATAATATAGCTATAGAATGCATATAGACCCTATCTAGAGATCATGTGACCAAGATGGTCATAAATTACCTGTGGGCTTAGTCACAACTCCTATGATCATAGAAAATTAAATATAAACTATTCAAATAAAAATGAAAAAAATATCACTAAATTATAATCGAGGTGGCAGATGCCACACTATAGGGAAAGAAAATGGTGGAGGAGGAGGTAGACCCTCCGAGACAGTTGGAATGGTCCCTGGACTGGAACAGTCTTCTGGGCTAAAATAATTGGTACAGTCTCCTGGATCGGTACATTCTCCAGAACTGGTGCAATATTCTGAACAGATGGAGGTGTAGGAACATCATCAGTTGCTCCTCGAGGAGCCAATTGAGAAGTCGCTGACCTCTCAGAAGCGGCAGCTATTATAGCTGTACCTGAAACACAAGCGTTGGTCATTGGTGCCATCCTGAGGACAGATTAAAACAACAAGAAACCAATATTGCACAAGATAAGGTATCAAGAAGGACATATATTAAGTGATAGCAATCATTCAATAATATAATTAAAGATAGCATATTCAAGCAAAATAAAAATCCTAGTTGTGATTGAGTACTTCCTAAATCTCCAGTAATCTATGTCTTTTTGCAGGCTCGTAATAGTACTACTAACTTAAGTACTACCACAATATTCGTACTAATTATGAAGCTGGACCTGCATGGGCCACCATAAAAACGTATCACAACCTGCATCCTAAAATCTGGCATGAGTCGTGGGTACGTCCAGCCTACATCATAACATCGACGGTAGAAAGCTCTCTAACTCAATAATATTCCATTCCATACAATAATATGATTATCTTAACATAATGATATAACTCAATAATATTTCTTTCCTAACTGGATCATTGCAGGTGACTTGGCATGCTTCCTACTTTTGTACTATAGATCGTACGGAGGAAATAGAACATATTGGAGGTCGACTTTAGATTCTAGATAGATTAGATAGTTCTTTTATTTTTAGCAGATTTGTTCCCGAATGTCATTTTGATGAATTATTGGATTTATAATTTGAATAATTGTTGTGAATCAGCAATATATATGATTTTGTTGTATTTGAGATTAACATTGGGACCTAGACAATGTAATATCGTCGATGCTACGACGTAGACTAGACTTGACTACATATTCATATCCTGAAAGCGGGTACAGGTTGTGTCAAGTTTTTTTAGTAGCCCATGCAGGTCTATTTTTGCAAAATTATGCGAACTCATGATAGTACGTAAGTTAGTCGTACTATTGCAAGCTTACGACTAGGAAGTGCTCATTCACGATTATGATTAATTTGATTTTTAGAAGAACGACTAGGACTAGGTATACCTTAGGAATCCCTAATTAGATTTGATTGTCTAGTAGTTAAGGTTGCTATATAGGCCACGTGATTTAGGTAGAGATTTATTGAATTCTAAAACCCTATTAGGTAATTTGAGGAATTTTTCATAGAAGAATATACCATTGTATTTTGATATATGATCAAAGGTGGATAGACTATTTGCTTAGTAAATTAGGCCTTCCTAGGATTCAATCCCTAACCTTGATAATTTGTTCAAATTATCCTTTCTGCTATATCTAAACATTATTATCATATCGTAAGGTCTGTATTGCTTATTTAGTTTCCATTGGCCATAGTAATTATTTTTTTAAGAGTCGATATCCTATTTCCATCTATTAAGTTTTTGTGCCTAACTTGATTCAATTATTCATACATTAGTTCCAAGTCATCTTAGTTCATTTTGCGATCATTTATTTTAAATTTTTTACTTCAAGGACAGATACTTATACTTTTACTATCATGATCACTTTATTTAAATTTTTGGAAGCTCCTTTAAAATTCTCATGGATATAGTTGAAAGAATATTCGGTAACTTACAATAGCAAGGCAGATACGCACTATAGTCATTATTGAATTATGGGGACTACAGTCACTGCAGTCAACAGCGCACTGGCAAGGCATGACCCCTAAGTTGAAGTAATTTCAGGTAAGCATAGGTTATCAAATATTAATAAAACTATATCCTAGTTGCCTTATTTTGATCATTGAATTGTTATGTCAATATTGGATAGAGTTGATAGAATATTCGATACCTGTCACTCTCGTTTCCTGTTATATATATTTCAGCATGCGTATACGATTTCTGGCATTGTCAGGTGACCCGTATTTGGACTGTCTTTTTTGCCTAGTCTTGGTTTAATCTTGGCTTGACTTGATTATTTTGGTTCATGTTGTCTTAGTTTGGTTTGAGTCAGTTCATCATGGTGAACTTCTTATATAAGCCAACCCCTTTCTCCCTCTTCATAACTCTTTCATTTATTTATTTCTTCTTATTCCTCATAACTCCTCCCACCGACCAAGAACCTTTAGGCCAGTACAATCTTGATTCATGATGGGTCTTCCATTTTATCGTTCCATTTTCTTCTCCATATGATTCTAAGCATCTTTAGAACTTAAAATTTTTAATTTTGATGGTTATATTTTGTAGATCTAAGTTTTAAGCTTTTTTTGGTTTTCTTGGTTTTGATCTCTAAAAACTTGGTATTTCTAAAAACTAATGGTTCTATGTTGTAGAGAATTTGATTTCGTGCGGGTTTGGTTTTCATTTCGCTTGATTTCGACTTCGGATGAGGAAGTTATGGTCATGGCGAGTTTTTGGAACTTTTATGGCTGAACTTGCTATTTGGGGACAATGAACCCCATGCACCGGGATTCCCATGCCGGAATTCCCATGCGCCGAAACCTCCATGCTCCCAGGAGGCCATGCGCCGTGAAGTCCCGACAACGCATCCTTTGACTCCGAGCGTGTCATGCGCGTAGTTTCCCTACGCGCATGTACTGAAGACGCAACGTGAGTTTCCCATGGTGTGTAGGAATTTCCTATGCATGGATGTGCAGGAATTCCCATGCGCGGATGTGCAAGAATTTCCCATGTGCGGATGTGCAGGAATTCCCATGCACGGATGTGCAAATTTCCCATGCACGAATGTGCAGGAATTCCCATGCACGGATGTACAGGAATTCCCATGCGCCAGAATTGCCTAAAATTCCCATGCGCCGGAACTGCCCAGAGTTGACCATGCGCCAGATTTGCTCTATTTCACTATTTTTGCCTGTTTAAGTTGTTTTGTAGCTAGAATCTTGTAAAACTCAAACATGAATGTTATAGATCTTTGTTTTGGATTCAAAAATCTTCTTGTCTCACTTAATTGGAGTTTATATGACTGATAGTTCCAATCACCCATGAATGTACTTGATCTTCTTTACATATTTTTCTTACTTGGCCTAAATTGTGACAACCCGACTTGATAAGCTTGAACTTGACTCGAACATGATAACATGACCCCGTCTAGACATGACTTGATAGTGGCCCGTCGAGGCACACTCTTGACAAGTAACAAAAAAACTTGATATGAGATGTATAAGCTTGATAGTGGCCCGTCGAAGCACTCTAGACAAATAACCTTGACAAGTAACAAGTAACCTAGCACGACATGTAAAATCTTGAAACACTGTTATTACAGCTACCCTGACTTGCTAAGTAACTCTTGTCTTGACACCATGGTTAATTTTCTTAATTGTGCCTGTACAAGCTACTTGTCTCGTCTTGTATCATGTCTAGGATATGGATTCCTGGTTACCACGGTCAGGGATTCATAATGAATCTGACTAGGTTAAATGACTAGATTGATCAAGTAGTTCATATAGAGAGATTTTTCCAGTTACAGGCGATCCAGTTATCTCGGCCACACCTGAGGGACTTATAGCCTACCGACGAGTAGGGCACATTTCCAGCCCACTGTCATGTGGGGTACTTCTTAAATACTAAAGCACATTGTCATGTTGCACTCTAAGTCACCTAATAATTCTTATGACTATAATAAATCACCTTGCCTGGATAACCTAGATAGCTGCAGGGCTTGTGACTGTGGGAACATCTTATTGCATCTTGTTAGTAACTAGGCTTGTGACAACCCTTATTAGTTAAAGTATCAAGCCGTACTCTTGCTTGGCCGTGATTGATGGATGGAGTCTAGTCTTGCCTAGACAATGCCAGTATATGGTTACTTCAGTCCATTATTGTTTATGCCTTACTCTTATCGATAAATGGTTAAAGACTAAGTTCTGTTCAGGTGAAGGGTTACAACCCTGGTCCTTGTTTGGTTTACGGGTTGTAACTTGGTTTCCATAATAGCTTCCTAGTTATCTTATCATTTATCATCCTATTTTCTAACTCATGTATTTTTGTTATTATTTATGTCTCTATATTCTAATATGCTGGTTTTAGTTCTTAAGTGAAGCCTTCCTTGTGGTACTTGCTCTTCTGGGTTTTGACCCAATTGGTTTTGTGTGGCCATATTTAGAGTAGTACCCGAGGATCTAACTACCTTCCAGCCAGATGGTGAACACCAGACGTAACCCTGACAATGAGTGGATTTCTTCTTTTGCTCTCCTACTCAATTGGAAATTATTCTTTTGAGGTGTTTAGTCATCCAGCAAGTGTTATCTTATGTTGAAGCTTACTTTCTGTTTGCCAAAGGGTTGTAACATGATTGACAAATCCTAGGGTTGATCATGTATGACTTAAACTCTTACTAATCTTCGTATTTTGTATGACTAATTTTATGATCATCTGAATATGTAATATTTTGGACGATTTATTTGTATGTTTAATGATATATTGTAACATTTACTTGCTTGCTTGAGATTGAGACACTAGGCTTGTTCTTGACCATAAGGGATTATGGGCTTGTAGACAAACCCTCATGCATCTAGACATCCGTGACCGTATTACGAGGTGGGTTGCACTTCAATATACGTAGCTGGCTTTATCTGTCCCCCGCTCTCCAGTATTCTGGTTCTTGGGTGTGACAATACCGTATCCTTATTTGTGTCGTGAAACCAAGAGTTTACTGCAGCTAGATGTACACTAGCGAGGCATGGATTCTCGATAAAATAACCTCGGATATACTTACAGTTTACGGATACTATAGAGGCTATATCGTTTATTGGCATATGACTATTAATTTTTCAAACTGATTTGATTCTTTATTTATTATTACCATCTTTTCAATAAACTGGTAGTTCTTTCTTTTTTATTCTATCTTTCCTATTCGAGGATCGTCATTTAGTTTCTTCCTTGTAATCATTTAAGTACCTATTACCATATTTTGATTCCAATCTACTAGATTCATAATCATATTTGTGCCTATATTTTGTCTATTATTGCTAATGTTTAGATTTCTATTCCACTGTGATCATGACTATTTTGATCACGTTTATGCTCTTGCCAAAAAATTATTTTGATCATGCTTGGATGACTTGCATGATTAGGCTTGATCGTGACTGCATCTGGAATTATATCTAAGTGATTATAACCTTGTTTAGACTTTATCTAAATTTTGGTCATTCTTAAGCAATTTTGGTCATGACTAGACCATTTTGACTATAATTGATCGTGCCAAAACGAATTCGAATTGATCATTCTTAAACGATTTTGATCGTGACTAGACTATTTTGATTATGTTTCGATCGTGCCAATTTGCATTTTTTCTAGATTTTTGATTTTATTCGCTGACGAATTTTGATCGTTATCATATCGTTTCTTGATCGTGCCTAATCGTATATTTTAAAATTTTGAGGACGAGATTTTTTTAAGGTGGGTTGATTTGTAAGCCTACTTTCCAAGTTTTTCTAAATTTTTTATTTGTTTTAGTTTAGTTTTTTAATATTTTTCTAGTTAGAAAATAAATTTTATTTTTAAATTCTATTATAGATATTTTTGAAAGGAAAGGAGATTTGCCAAATTTATTTTAGAAGAGATTTTATATTATAAAATATGTCTTAAGAATTATTTGATTTAATATTATTATATTATTACGATCTACAAAATATGTTTCAAAATATTATTTGATAATTTGAGTATTATTTTTAAGTATTATTTTAGAAGTATTATTTTTAAAGTCTTATTATTACAAAGTATTAAATTTAGATTTGGCTAAATATATTTTTAAAATTATTAATAAAATCTAGTATTATTTTTAAATAATTATGGATTGATTTTGATTAATTTAGAATTTATTGGATTAATATTTATTTGAACCTTGGAAAGATTTATTCCCAATCCTAGTCCTTACCTAATTAGGAAACCCTCTATCCTATATAAAGGGGAGTTCTTCTTTTATTTTTTCCACAAATTTTCCCTAATCCAATAAAACCCCAACCGTCTCCATCACCATGACCGCACTTCTCAGCCACCATTAGTCATTATCATCACACCAAATTGACACCATGATCGACGACGGAGTGCAGACACTCACTGCCAGCGGGTCCCACCGCAGGCTAAACTCCAACGCCGCCGCCAGCAAACAGTAAAACCATACTTACCTCCTCTCCGTCCTGCGATGCCGTCCGGCCGTGCCAGCCAACATCGACAATGGTGGAGACCTGTGTGCTCGACGGGCACCGTCTGCCAACGTGCCAGCGCTAGTAACCGACCGTTTTTGCTCGTGCGCGCCCGTGCCAGTCACCGCTGACCGCGGTGGGACTCGATCTCCGCCAAGCATTCGACAGATTCGTAGACCCGACCGCTCGCAATCGACTCTACCAGTTCCAGCGTACCATGGCAGCTCTGGTGCCCTCTCCGCTGCCAGCATTCGCTGTAGTGCTCCGTCGTCGAGCCTTTCCCAGTGAGCGACTCTACTCTCCCTCTCCGATATGTTCCCTCTTTCCTTCTTCCAATCTCTCTTTACTCCTCTACAATTGCTCTTTCTCTCCTATCTCTTAGTGAAGGAGTAAGAGTTAAGTAAATAATGTGCCGGGTTGGGCATGGATCCATGGGCTTGTAAAGAAAAAAACATAAAAAAAAGAGAAAAAGAAAAAAGAATTGGGAGTTGGGCTGGTCTGGACTAGGTTTCAGCCCAGTGGGCTACTTAGGAATTTTAGTTTTAGTTTGATAATTAGATGGTAACTATTTTGATTAATATTAGTGTTAAATATTTTTGCAAAACTTTGTAATATTTTAGTAAATATTTATGCTAATTAGTACATATAGTTAGTAATTTATATTAGATATTTTAATTAATTAGCTATATTTTTAGTTATAGTGCTAGTCATGTTTTATAAAATATTTAACTAAATTTTAAATTATTTAGTTTCTAACAATTAGTCATTTGAGTAGTAATTTTATTAACTAGTAGTTCGTTATTATTTTGTTATTAGTTTTTCTCAAGGGTTTTTAATAATATTAATTATTATTTGGAAATTATATTGTTATTATTTTCAAAAATTATATTGTAGCAAAAATATTGTATTTGAGTTTGGCCTACATCTAGTTTCAAAATTGGAGTTTAGTCTAAGAAGGATATCCATATATTTTCAAAATATTATCTAAAAGTTGTATAGTTTTCAAGTATTATAAATGTTTTCTAAAGTTATATATATTTATTTATACGAATTTTTACGATTTCGACTACTTCATATTGACCATAGGCTAATTGGACTGTCCCAAATCCAATGATAGTCTGTTCCATCATTAGAGACCGTCTTGCATAGTTATAACATTTGCGACTATTCTGTGCTAACATGATCAAGTCACAAGTCAAGTACAACTTAATTTGAGGCAAGTACATTATTGCTTTATGTGCTTATAACATATAATACTATCTTTCATTATGTTTCATTAAGTATGCTGTTGAGACACGATTGTGACACGATATGCTTGATTGTATCATTGCTCGTTTAGTGACTATTTAGTGAGTCGGGATGGAAAATACTTAGTAGGTATGTAAACAAAGTCCAATAATTGTTATTGTGGATAGCTAAGTCATACACCGCACGTATGGGTTACTCGTACCTTTTATTGTGGATAGCCATCTATGATGTGCCGTATTAACTAAGCCGTTCACATGTTAAATTTTTTTTCAAACACCCTGTCTGTTTACTTGTACATGTTCATTGCTAGTTGTCTTACATGTTCTTTTTAGTGGTTTCTTGTACATATTTAATGTTTCCAGTTCATATACATGTTTCTTTATTCTTTACTGCATCTCTACTTGTCTAGCTTATTTTGTATTAAGTTATATTATTGCAATAGGGTTGTACTTTGCCCCTTTCTTGACTGGATCATTGCAGGCGACTTGGCATGCTTCCTACTTTTGCACTATGGACCATACGGGGAAAATAAAACATCTTGGAGGTCGACTTTAGATTCTAGATAGATTAGATAGTTCTTTTTATTTTTAGCGGATTTATTCCCGAATGTCATTTTGATGAATTATTGGATTTGTAATTTGAATAATTATTGTGAATGAGTAATAGATATAATTTTGTTGTATTTGAGATTGATAATGAGACCTAGACTGCGTACGACCATCGATGTTGTAGCGTAGGCTGGACTTGACTACGTACTCGTATCCCGAAAAACGGGTGCGGGTCGTGACACCTTAAGCATGTGATCCCCCTATAAAGTCTTTCTTGCTGTTGTTGCTATATACATAGTAGAGATGTAAAAAATGGATAAAAATATGGATAATGCCACAAAAGATGAAATAAATTTTATGCAAGAGCAAAAAAAAAAAAATTAAGAGGTGCAAAGTATAGATGGCTCTGAAATATTCAAATACTATCCGTATGACACAGATTTTACATGAGATTTAATTACAATGTTATTTAATCTTATCATAAATTAAAGTATTGTGGTGAAGTATAAGACAAAGGGAGCATAACCTCTGCTTCAGTGTGTGTGTGATACTCGTCTCATAGTATCGGTATTTATATACGGATACGTATTTGTAGAGTATTTCATATTTTCTTGGTTTTGGGAATGCTTTAAAATTTTCCAAAAACTATAGGTTTTCTCCTTGATCGGCATACCGCCAGTATACCGGTGTATACTGACGGCATACCGCCCGGACTGATTTTCTACACTTTAGATATTTTCAATTTTAGATATTTTGTGAATAGTGTTTCGAATATTTTCATGAATAGTGTTTCGAATATTTTCGTGAATAGTGTTTAGATATTTTTGTGAATAGTGTAGATGCACCCTATTATCCAATAGATATTTGGTTTTGTTTGAATGGCCATGATTGACCTAGATCTTGACATGGATCACCATCCGATGGTCAAGATTAATTCCCCATTCTATATATACCCTTTTTTTCTCTCTCCATCCTCTTCTTACGCTTTCTTCCTTCCCTCTTCACTTTCATTTCTCTTCCTCAAGTGCTTAGAAAGGCTTGGCCTTGAGGCCTAGAGTATGGTTTCGTATCCCTCTTGGTGGTGGAGTAGAAGATTGGGCTTAGAGCTTAACCTAGGCAAGTACATCTTGCCAAATCCTTTAATAATATTGTTTTGTTGTTATTTTTTTTTCCTTGGTATTAAATGCTTAGAATTGTCCTAAACTCATTTTGTTAAAAATGTTTTTCTTGTAATTCTTGTCTATATACATGCTTATAAATTTGGTTAGAACTAGGTCTTAATTTTCTGTTAAAATCCAACATCGACTTAGTAGAAAACTCGGTATCGAGAGTGATACTGGGGTTATCATCGTGGATCTTGGTCACATATGCATATATGAGGCCCTCTCATAGTTGTATACATAGATTGAGTTTGGTGGGAATCCGAACCCGTTTCGGTATCCCAAAAACTATTTTTGAAGTATTTTGAGGTATTGATCTATCAAATGTTTTAATTTGTGAAAACTATTACTTCCATGTTGTAGAGAATTAATTCTATGCAATTTTAACTTTTGAAAATCCGAATTTCGATTTAAAATAAAGTTTTTATGGCTGAAACAAGTTTTTGCAAAATCTAAAATTTGTTGCAGCCTAGATAATCAGAATTCGACGGAATTCCGAAGTATGCCGACGGAATACCGATTTTCTTCACAGAAACTTTCTATCTTTGGCCAGAATTCTGCCGGTATACCACAGTATACTGCCGGTATACTGAATTTGGCTGTTATTGGCCATTTTTTTTTTACTGTTTTTGCCCGTTTCTGTCCATTTTTGATATTTTTTTTCGACTGTAATAAATTCTTAACATGATTAGATGACCTTGTATACTTATAATGATTGTACATCCTATATACACTTCACATTAGCTTATGTTCATATGTTCCTCTATACTCCCTATGTAATGCTATGCTCTTCCAGATTTATTGTACCTTACAGTCTATGTCATGTCCAGTACCTACTTGATAGTGACCCATCGTGGTGCACTCTTGAACATCTTTTCCTAGATTGCATGATAGTGGCCTGTCATGGTGCACTCTTGAATCCAGTACATGTCTAGCTCTGTGATTGATGGATGGAGTCCATTCCTCTCTAGTTTAGTCTTGCTCCAGTTTATCTTATTGCTGTACTTAGCTTCCTGTCATTCGTTACATGCTATTCTTTCTATTACATGCTCGGCTTCACCACATGCTCACATGTCCAGTTCATTCTATATATTCACTTGCTATCCTTCTTACTTGTTTCCAGTTTTCTTTCGTAAATACTGGTACCAATTTACTATTCTAGTCTCGTTTACTGCTTTATCTTAGAGATGTTATGAATTGCATGCTGGTTTTAGTTCATAGTTTGGCTTCCTTTGTGATACTTGCTATTGGGGTTCTGACCCCACTGGTTTTGCATTCACCAAATTTATTTGAGGAGCCTGAGGATCTTTCGGACCTTTCACTTGATGGTGACCACCTGGAGCACCAGGGGGCTTGAGTGGGTGTTCTTTCTCTTACCCACTCTTTTCTGTACATATTCTTTTGAGGCGTTTAGCCACCGAACACGTGTTTAGCTCGTGTTTTGGACTTGACATTTGGCCTACGGGCTTAGACATGATGTTATATTTCTAGACTGCAGCAAGAGCTGATCATGTATTACTTAGTCTTGCTAGTTCTTTATTTTGTATTACTAGCTTCATGATCATCTATATATTATAGTTTGGGACGCTTTACTGTCTTATTTGCATGATGATCATATTTACCTTACTTTTGTCTGAGACTGAGATATCTAGGATTATGTGACCTAGGATTGACTGTTGGTTTGTAGCAGTGACCCCCATCTATACAGCTTATACGTTGTTTCGGAGTACTGGAGTACTTTGGTGTACGTAGCTGGCCTGGTCCGTCCCTACTTGCCAGTATTCCGGTTCTGGGGCATGACATAAGTTTTAGTGGTGGCCCATGCAGGTCTGATTTATCAGATATGTGGGGATTGCTGGTAGTTATCTAAGTCACAAATTCTTCTCCATTGATATCCTCAATATTACTCTTTACCGCTGATCTTTGACCTGATATCTGCTTTGATCGTTGATCTTTCCTTTTTCCTTGACCTGATCCTTATGTCCTTAACTTTCAAGGGTACCGTTCCTGGTTCTGATCGGCCTGTTCGGGCTTTGCCGATGGCAGATCAGCGTCCTTTGGTTTTGCCGGTTCAGGAGGAGCATCCTCAGCATTCGGGAGAAGAGTCTAGAGTGGACCGAAGGGCAGAGTCGCCAGTTCCTCCTGTTCAGCCAACAGTACCAGTTCATCCAGAGTAGCCAGAGTGTGTTGTTCGAGCACTGGTGGATGTTTTGAGAGATTTCATGGCATCACAGCAGCGTTAGAGTGATGTTCTCACCCATTCTGTCCATACAGCTTTGGAGAGGGGTGGTGCTTAGGTCTACAATTCTGCGAGTAGCTTCAGGCGTCTCCATCCTCCATAATTTTATGGTACATAGGATGCGATTGCGTCTACGTGGCTTAGGATACTGAGGCCATTTTGGAGGCAGTAGGGATTCCGGCTAGGGAGCGAGAGGCAGTTGTCAAGTTGCAGCTCTTTGATTTGGCTCGCGAGTGGTGGGCAGCTCATGAGGTGTCTCTTGTGGCACCGATAGCTTGGGCCAATTTTAGCGAGAGGTTTCAGACTCATTATTATCTGCAGCAGAGGTTCATTGGCTTGCGTCAGATGAGCAGGATCGTCGACAGCTAAGCGACAGAGTTTAGCAGGCTCAGTCGGTTTGCCCCTTCCTTAGTGGCGACCGAGTTGGACCGGGCGAGAAGGTTCCAACAGGGGATTCATTTGGAGATCATACTGACAGTTAAGCAACATAAGTTCTAGACTTTTGATGCAGTGATGAGGGCAACTTGGAGGCATGAATACACCTCGCAGAGGATTTTGATAGAGTCGGAGGTCAGAAGAGGCCTCACATTCAGAGGGGATCTTTCTCCCAGTCGTCAGCAGCCACCAGCTCCAGCTCCAGCAGTTCGAGCTTTGACAATTGGATCTCCGAGGGGACCGACTCCAGCGGCTTCCTTTCAGCAGTCGTCTAAGCCGCGTCCTCAGCAGCAGAGGCAGTCTTCTTAGTTGATTGTTTCCATTGTGGGAAGGGAGGGCATGTCTTATCAAAGTGCCGTAGGGCATAGGGCTTGTGCCTAGCTTGTCGAGCACCGGACCACAAGATAGGGGCTTGTCCCATGAGGAGTTCGGCTCGATCAACATCCTTCCAGCCAGCAGTTCAGCAGTTTAGGGTACCAGCGCCGGTTCAGCAGCAGCAGGCCCAGAGGCCAGTATCGACGCAGTCTCAGCAGTTCCAGCAGCAGAGGCCTCAGCAGTGTGCTTAGGCTCAAGCTCAGACGCAGAGAGGCCAGCAATAAAGGGGTCCAGCAACCAGAGTTCAGGGTCAGGCTTTCACGCTTTCTATGAAGGAGACGCTAGCAGCAGGGGAGGTGGTCGCAAGTACTATTCTTGTTCACTCTCATTCAGCTTCAGCTTTATTTGATTATAGTGCTTCGTATTCATTTATATCTGCATGATTTGTGACACATGTTGGTTTAGAGCCAGAATCTTTACCTATAAAGTTGAATATATTTACTGGTAACGGTCTAATACGAGTAGACCGAGTCTATGCCTCGTATAGAGTCATAGTATGTGGGAGAGAATTCTTCGCTAGGATGATAGAGTTTCCTATGGGCAATTATGACGTCGTCCTAGGTATGGATTGGTTGAGTGCTCGACACGCTTTGATAGATTGCCATGCTGGCAAGGTTATCTTTCGTGTTCCGAATAGGAGGAGTTCTCATTCTCTAGAGACGAGGTGGAGTCTTCACCGATGGTCATGTGGATGGCAATAGCCGAGGAGGTTCAGTTGCCCAGAGTAGTTTGCGAGTTTTTTATATGTTTCCCGAGGAGCTTTCGAGTATGCCCCCAGTTCGGGGATTGAGTATTATATTGATTCGGGTCCGGGAGCAGAGCCAGTGTCAGCGAGAGTCTACAGGATGTCTCCTTCAGAGTTGTTGGTGCTGTATCAGTCTATTGAGGAGCTTAGGACCAATGGATTCATTCATCCTAGTGGATCGCCTTGGGGAGCTCTAACCTTCTTATGAAGAAGAAGGATGGTTCATCACGTATGGTCATTGACTATCGTCAGCTTAACGCGGTGACCGTGAAGAACAAGTATCCCTTGCCCAGGATAGACGACTTGTTCGACCAGCTTAGTGGAGGGGCTATGTTTTCAAAGATCGATTTGCGGTCTGGGTACCATCAGATCAGAGTCAGAGAGCAGGATATACCCAAGACGACATTTAGATATCGATATAGCCATTGGGAGTTCCTTGTTATGCCTTTGGGGCGACCAATGCGCCAACGATCTTCGTGGATCTCATGAATTGCATCTTCCTGTCCTACTTAGACTAGTTTGTGATAGTGTTTATTGATAATATCTTGGTCTATACTCGGACTGAGGAAGAGCACGAGCAGTATCTTCGCGTGGTTCTTCAGATTCTTCGGGACTATCAACTTTACGCAAAGTTCAGCAAGTGCGATTTCTGGCTCGATCGAGTCTCTTTCTTGGGTCACATTATTGCCAGAGGTGGTGCTGAGATGGACCCCAAGAAGGTAAAGGGTATCGAGTGTTGGCTAGTACCTCGTAAGCTTCAGATGTACGTAGCTTTCTGGGATTAGCAGGCTACTATAGACAGTTTGTGGTAGACTTTGCTAGGATCTTCGCACCCTTGACACGGCTGACCTGTAGGATGTGCTTTGAGTGGTCAGATGCTTGTCAGGTTTCTTTTGAGAAACTCAAGTAGAGTTTAATTTCAGCTCCTATTCTGACATTACCCGTCGGACCAGGTTGGTTCACGGTGTATTGTGATGCGTCAGGCCGGGGACTTGGTTGTGTCCTTATGCAGCACGGTCGAGTGATAGTTTATGCATCTCGGTAACTTCGGGACCATGAGAAGATCTATCCGACGCATGATCTTGAGTTGGCCACAGTTGTGTTTGCCCTCAAGCTCTGGAGGCATTATCTGTATGGTGATCGAGTGGAGATTTTCACTGACCATAAGTGCTTAACGTATGTGTTCATCCTGAGGGATCTGAACATGCGGCAGAGGAGGTGGCATGAGTTACTGAAGGATTATGATGTTTATCTTCAGTATCATCCAGGAAGGCAAACGTCATTACAAACGCTTTGAGCAGGAGACCCGGAGTATATTTCTTGACGGAGTAGCATCACCTTCGGGAGGATCTACAGGAGATGGGTATTGAGGTAGTGCTACCTTGTGAGGCAGCTATGATGGTAGGCTTGCAGGTTCAGTCTACCATTGTGGAGAGGATCAGAGCAGCTCAGTCAGGGGATGCCAGGCTTCAGAAGCTCAGAGCAGAGTGTGTGGCAGGACACAAAACAGAGGTTCTGACCCAACTGGTTTTGTATTGACCTAATTTATTTGAGGAGCCCGAGGATCTTCCAGACCTTCACTCGATGGTGACCACCCGGAGTACCAGGGGGCTTGAGTGGGTGTTCTTTCTCTTACCCACTTTTTCTGTACATATTCTTTTGAGGCGTTTAGCCACCGAGCACGTGTTTAGCTCGTGTTTTGGACTTGACATTTGGCCTACGGGCTTAGACATGATGTTATATTTCTGTACTACAGCTAGAACTGATCATGTATTACTTAGCCTTGCTAGTTCTCATTTTGTATTACTAGCTTCATGATTATCTATATATTATAGTTTGGGACGCTTTACTATCTTATATGCATGATGATCATATTCTTGTACCTTATCTGAGGCTGAGATATCTAGGATTATGTGACCTAGGATTGACTGTTGGTTTGTAGCAGTGACCCCCATCTATACAGCTTATACGTTGTTTCGGAGTACCAGAGTACTTTGGTATACGTAGCTGGCCTGGTCCATCCCTACTTGCCAGTATTCTGTATTCTGGGGCGTGACAGTGTGAAACTTTATAACAAAACTTATTTGCTACTAATCTTTATGTTCTCAGTTGAGGATCAATAGAACCATTTTATTTATTCTAAAGTAAAAGATGCTACAACATCATTACATCTCTTCAACATTGTCAAGAAAAAGGCAGAGGAACAGAGGATACCCTGATTGATGGTTTCAGCTCAGCTGGAGCGCTAGTCTTTCACCACAAAAATCACCCTGGAACATGAGGTCCTCCGTGATAACCATCCATATCTCTAAACCTGGGCTTATCACACTCAAAGCGAGGTGAACCCCTAATAACAAATACAATTTCAAAATATTTAGTAAAAATAAAAAAACATATCATCTATTAGTGAAAGGAAAATAATAATCGAGGAGAAGTTCTGTAACGCCCCAGTCCCAAAATACTTGGCACTAGATACGTATCATGTCAGCTATATACATATGAGTAAATGTATGGCCGTATATATACATAAGCTGTAAAATGTAGAAAGCCATG